>CATIWM010014843.1:0-11943 GCA_949671775.1 Mallotus repandus | reverse complement strand
ATAACAACAATAATTAAAATAAAAATAATAGTTCCTAAAAATAATTTACAATTTAGTTTAAAACCAATAAATCAAATCCAATAAATCTAATTTCACAGTCTATTTTCATCATCGGGTCCTCTGTCGCATCCATACTCTAGTCATCCCGAAATTGGGTGCTTACACATGGCCATGCATATAATTGCACATGATCATGCCTGATTGAAGAATGGATGATTAGCCATGCACATGGCCATGCTTGCTTTGTAGTCTAGTGAAGACTAGGCGCATAGACAGCCACGTGCCTGGGTGCGTACAACCATGCACCCTGTTGTCAGCTTTTGAATTTTGAAATTTGAAATGCTTATTTTGGGGCATTTGCTTATTTTGGAATGGAAACAAATTAGAAAGGCTAGAGGCTAGGGTTTTATATGAGAGCCACTAGAGAAATAAAACATCATATCAATTTTACTCTTGTTTTTCCTTAGAAAAAAAAAATTAGTCTCATTCTAGTTTTAGATTATCTTATTCATGTTGAGTTTAAGATTTAGCTTAAAGGATTGAAGAACATAAGACCTTCCATTTTAGCTGATTAAGCGAAGAAGGGGGGGTTTTTCTTATTACTTTGTTATTGTTCATTTCTATTTTGATTAATAATGATGTTATCTTTCTTCTATTCTTCTTCTTTGTCTCTTATTATCCATATGAGTAGCTAAGTTCTTTATTAGGGTTCTTACTTCAATTCAACCATGTGAATATTAGAATTAAATCTAAGTTTATAATCTTAATTCAGGTTATTGCTAAACTTAATGTCATCATAGGATTAATCACCCTTTGATTGAATTTACACAATGAAACTTGATTGAGAAATAGGTTGCATTAGAATTAAACAATAACCTATTATATGCTTTTTTAGTTGAGAGACATTAAAGCAACTAATCTTGATTAAGGGTTAAAGCTTAAAACTGAGTTTAAGAAATAATTAGTTAGTGAGAGCTATAAAATTTAGTATTAATTCCCTTGGTTAATAGTAGGTTTATCCAAGAGGAAAGCTTAGGATTCCTTAGATGCCTTTAAAATGGATTAAGATTAGACTTGGCTTAAATGTTAATTGATCTTAAGAAATGGTTGAATTGGTAATAAGAACCCTAGCTATTAAATTGATTGTTAATTAATTCAGATTTTATTTGTTTAGTTTTAATTGAATTCAAAACCATTTTTTGTTGTTTAAACAAACAAGCACATCTAGTATTACAATAGTCAATTTGCAATCTCTGTGGGAAGATAGTAATTTACTACTTGCACGATTCCGTACACTTGTGGATTTCACATGTCAGTAGACAGAAACATGTCTTTGTGGCTAGGAAAATCCATAACAGATGATGATGTCAGGGCCACAAGAGGAGGACAGCCTGACGCCACACTCATACATCGAATTTTGACTGTCCCTAAAAAGGTCCGGTGATGAAAACATCTCTCCAAATATGACAAGTGTTTGTTCATTCATACCACCTCTGAAGCATGTCGAGAGTCTAAAAAGCTCGAACCAAGCGAAATCAACCTCTGAATCATTAAGTTGCACCCTGATTTCATGAAATACGAATAATCGAAGTGGTAAGTTGCTCGTTTTAAGCAAACATTGCTTAAAATGAGCAACTCATCATACCAATGTCTGACTCATCGGTCCGGAGTTTAACTTCATGAAAATTGAAAGTCGATTTTGATGAAACTGATGTCAGAAACGTGTCCTTAGGCCCTTCAAACTTTCGAAAGTGACCCAGAAATAGTGCGCGTAACCCCGAGAAGTAGCGCATGAGCGAATTTGCAGTTCATGATCACGCACAAACACATTTTCCTCATGCATGAAAATGGAAGCTAATTTTGATGAAACGAACCTCGAAAACATGTCTGAAAGGTCAAAAAACCCCAAAATAGCGAGATCGGAGCCCGGGAAGGCCACGTGACGCGTGTAAGAGTGTGTGATCACGCGGCCGAGCAAGTGATCACGCGTTCTAAAGGCGTGATCACCCATCCCAAGCGCGTGATCACGCGTATTTTCACTTTTTTTCACATATTTTTTGGCACATTTCCCTATAAATAGGGGTCTCTACCTCCTATTTTTGCAAGGCAAGAGCCTAGGAGAGAAGGCAAAAGCCTAGGAGTATCAGCAAGAGCCAAGAAGCAAAAAAATATTGGTAAGAGCCAAAAAGCCACGCACACTAAAACACCAGCCAAATTGAAGACTCAAGAGTCCTAATTCCTACACTTTTAACCTACTTTCGACATTTTTCTTAGGATTTCTAGACCGCTTTTACACCAAACCCACCCTCATCTTTGTCAAAGCACGCTTCAAAGGTATACGAATTTGTATTACACAAGTCATTTTCAACCTATTGATAAGGAAAGCTTGAAAATCTCTCGAAGTTAAAGCTTCAAAAAACATAGAACAAGCTCAGTTGAATCTGATGACCAAATAACCATTTTTGCATGTTTATTTTACTGTCTTGCATTTTATGTTATTGCCGCCAGCAGTTGAGAAATTATTATGGTTGTGTGATGAGATTTGCAACTTGCATGTTGATTGAATAATCTCTGCTTTATTTGCTCATAATTAACTGTCATTTTGCATAAATATGCATTCAATAAATATGAAAGCTCCTTATCTAAGCTAGAGCTTCAATATTGCTGTCCAATGATATAATCATCATTATCTACTGTTTATCTTATCATTTAGAAATGCTTTATAATAATTCCTGCTAGAGCATAAACTACGTGCATCTGTTTAATCATTCACGATACATCAATCATCTTTATTATGCCTATATGTTGTTCGAGTGGATGAATATATGGATTGCACATAGTTATGTTAACCTCTGTTTTGCAGGTGTATTCTAGATTAGGACTAGATTTACATTTATGCACTTTTTCTCTTTCGTATGTATTTACAAGGAAAGCCTAGTAAATAATTATGTTGAATTTCTCATACTTTCCGTTATTATAAATGTGCTTGTATGAATGCATCTATATCAACTGTCATTACCGAAACTAGGGTGTTATGGTAGCTATATATTGAGTATTAAAATGAGAAATAGTTAAAAAGTGTATGAGATCTCCTGGGCTCAAACATTTGTCCCTATCCCGATGTCATCCCTTTTATCTTTTCCTGGTTTTGTAAAAACCAGGTGGCAACTCCAAACACAAAAGTTTCTCGCATCCCCTCGAGACCAAACATTTGTCCCTATCCCATAAATGAAACGGATGTCCCATTTGGCAAAGTTTCCATGTCCCTCGAAATGTCCCTCCGAAACAAAAATCAGGTCACTCATAGTGGTGACTCCACTGGGGACTCTGGTTAGAGAGCTCGATTCGAAAACAACTATTTCTCATTACTTAATACTCAATCATGTGGAGCCTTCCCCCATTAAATCTGCACTACACAATCACATGTGCACCCTTTGTCCCTATCAGCCGATAATGACAGAAAGTGATCCACTATGGCTCCACACGAATCACAGGGTGACCGATTCACATTTGTCACCTTTAACCTTTACTCGTGGTTTCACCGGACTCATCTAACCAGAGTCTGTGACCCAAGTCCTTGAGGGGGGCAACTTGAGTTATCAAAAGAATGCTACACTCACAGACTGGAGTCCATAACCTTAGTCATAGGGGGGCATTCACGCTAAAGGAGCCCTTAGCCTTATACCCTCGACTCAGCCTATGTAAATAAACCAATAAAAATCTCCACTAGGATCCCACCAAGCTTTGCATGCTAGCCCTGATACTGTCCATTTGACCTGACATTCACAAATGCTATGGCACTTTTAGTTTCCAACATCGATTGACGTCATTACATCCGTTCTCATGGACTGCTCACACTTAGACTGTGTGATCCTTGTTTACCTTGCATAAGCCCGATGTGCAAGGAATGATAAGAATCATTCACCTCACTATGAATAGCCTATGAGAACTAGCAAATAGTGACATCTTTCGATGATAGAACCTACAAGCGTCGTCCATTTGTCCTTATCAAATCAAAAAGATGCGTCAGGAATTTGACTAGATTTCAAACATTTGTGCTAAAAGAATCAAATCATAAACTCTCGAACAATACTTTCATGCCTCTTAGTAAATGTATCGAATATCGATATGGGGACACAAAATTGGACGCCTCTTATTGACTATAGCCCCTACACATACGGGCGTATAAGGACTATAGACGCCTTTTGTGACCCAACGACTGGTCCTCACGTTGACATTATATGTTTACCTTGAGTGCATGTGAGCATCATTTCTTAGTTTACCTCTTAATTCTCATTAATACAAATCGAAACAGCCTAGTCCAAGAGTGGAACCATAGTCCCCTGCTGACTATCTGGTCAAAACCCACCTAGGAAAGAGATTCAATAACCTCGTGGAGTGATAAGGTTAGAAGCGAGAGCTTGCTTCTGGTTGGTTTGTTCCTTATGCAGGAAAAGCTAACAATTTCTTATATAATCATGCATACATGACATACATATAGACAACATATACTAACCACGTCTTTTTACAACCATCTGCATCCATCATAATAAGATTATTCATTAGCACGTCATGCATACATGCTAATTATATTCTTTTGTAGGTGCATACTATGCATGCATCATTCATCATTTGTTTATTTTATCTCACTAATGTGCAGTAAACAAGATCTAAACATGGGAGATTCAGAAGACACTTCATGTCAACAATTCAAGAATAAACTGAAAGAGGGGGTCCAAAAATTGCTTACTGATGGCACCATAGCAAAAATCCTCCAAGCCCAAATCAAAGCCACCAATGTTCAAACCAGAAACTCCCAAGATGGAAATCATGTTGTTACTCCCATAAACAAAGCATCTGCATCTGTCCACCCACGAGCAGACAAAGGAAAGGGTGTCCTTCATACGCCTATACGGATTAAAGATGGTGATGAGTATTATCGTGCCTTCAAAATACCACAGCAAAAAGCTGCTAAGATTGCTAACCTGACCAAACCTGAATCAGCAGGAGAGGTCAAACTACTAGCCAACAGGATGGCTCAGTTGGAATTTGCCTTCAAGGATAAGGGGCCTTGTAAGTCCGAAAACTTCACTGATATAGCTCTGTTCAAAGATGAACCACTTCTTGATGATTTAAAATTGCCAAACCTTGCCAAGTTTGATGGAACTGGGGACCCAATGTTTCATCTGAGGCAATATGCCACCTTCATGGCTGCTACAAAGCTTACAAAATCATAGATTGTTCGATTCTTTTTCACATCACTAGAAGAGGGACCAAGAGCATGGTTCTTTGACCTTGAGGATGAAATTAAGAGTGATTGGTTGTTGTTAACTCAGAAGTTCATCAAGCAGTATGAATCTAATACCCAGTTGGATATAACTCTCAGAGATCTGAAAACTACAAAACAGAAGCCTGGTGAATCTTTCTCTGATTATGTTACAAGATGGTGAGCTAAAGCTGTTAAAATGAGAAACCGTCCTCTGAAGAATGAATAGATAGAGTTGATAATCAAAGGATCACTTCCTTATTTTAGGAAACAAATGATCTTTGCCCACTATCCTGACTTTCAAGCACTTCATCAAGCTGGAATCAGAATAGAAGATGAGGAAACCTAATAACCTAGAAACACTTTTCACCGAAACACTCAAACCAACACCCAAAACACCTTCACTAGAACTACCGAGATAAACCAAGTTCAACCAGACACTTTCAATCCACCATCTATCAATGTCATCAACAAACCACCTAGAAGGTTTTCCAACTTCAATCTCCCATTATCCAAGGTCTTCCAAAGACTCCAGCAAAAGAACCTCTTACAACCAAGAGAACCAAAGCCACTACCGAATCCTTTGCCTCCTCAGATCGACCAAAACCCATTCTGCCACTTCCCCCAAATGCCCGACCATGCCACTAGCACCTACAAAACTCTTAAAAATGCAATCTAAGACCTCATTGACTCAAGAAAGACTGATGATCCTAAAAGATGACCCAATGTCAAAACCAGCCCCCCTCCAAATTACTGAGCCATGCCTCCACCAACAATCAACACAATATCATCCAGCATGCCCGAAACGTTTACTGAACAATCAATCCAAGCCATCCAGGAAATTCCTGAAGAACAAGAAGCCAGAGCAGAAAAAGAATTCTTAATGATCTCAGAAGATGAATTCCTAAGTCTTTTTCTTGACTGTCATGACTCCAGTGAAGATGAATGGGACCCTTCCACATTTGAATATATTTCAATGCCCCAAGCATTCACCGCTCATTTGATGATACAAAGGAGAGCTAGAGATGTAGCATTTCCTATGAATGGTGAATTAATTGAATGCCCTTATCCATATAAAGCAGACAAAAGCCTCAAAACTAAGCAAGATAAACCCGAAGTGCAGGATCTACTAGGCCAGCCATCTGGAAAATTTGACTACAAAGTCAAGTACAGTGCACCTTCAACAGCTCATGTCCTTCTAGAGGATATAGTGCCCTCAGGATGGGAAGAAGAGTTTGATAAGGAAGACAGAAGGATCGCAACCGTCCAGTCTTCAAACCTACAAGTCATGGGAATTGACATCTGGTATGACTTTGATGAAGAAGTTAAAAAAGGCACAGAAACCCAGGAACCTGATGACTCTGAGATCATTGTCTGGAATAAAAGCAATAATGCAAAAGCAACCAATCAAGAGACACCACATAGCAAGAAATAGATAGCTAAAAAGCCTCTACCCTCAGTTAATCATGTAACTTGCAGTGGAAAAGTCTATCAACCTCCTGAAAAGGAAAAAGATGTCTTCAAGGGGAAAGAAATGTTAAGTGATACAGCTCCAACTAAGGAAGAAGATGATCAGGTTCTTAAGCAGCTTAAAAAGACTCAGGCACAAGCCAGTATTTGGGATTTGCTCATGGCCTCTAAGAAACACAGAGATGCTCTTGTTAGGGCTTTTGATGATGCAAAGATCACCACCACCGATGCTTCGCCTTGCAAAATGATAGCTTCTCTAATGAAAGCCCCTGCTAATGCAATCACCTTCTCAGATGAAGATCTACCCCCTAAAGGAAGGGTCCATAATCATCCTCTGTTCATACAAGCAATAGTTAGATCTAAAAAGACCTCATATGTCATGGTGGATGATGGATCTGCCATCAATGTTTGCCCCCTGAGGCTACTACACAAATTTAGAATGAATGTTGAAGACCTAGAGGAATCTAACATGATCATCCGAGCATATGGTGACTCTAAGAAGCCAGTCCTAGGGACTTTCAAGGCAGTAGTCACTGCAGGAGATATTGAATCAGTAGCAGAGTTCACTGTCCTAGACATCCCTCCAACCTTTGCCCTACTATTGGGGAGGACCGTGTTCCATCCATTAGGACTCATACCTTCTATTGTACACCAAAAGATTAAATTCCCACTCAAAGACAAAGTTGTCACCATTCCGGCTGAAACCAACAACATCGTTGCTTGCTTGAACATAGTGCCACCAGGCTTTTAGATCTCTATAATCCACGAGGAGTGGGTCAATCTAAAGGTTGTTACAATGATGAAAAAGATATAATACCTGCCCGAAACTGGATTGGGTTGAAGGTACACTGGGATTACAGAATTCCCTAATTTTTGAGGATAAACCAGCAGATATGGCTTAGGGTATGATCTTGAGAAGGACACTGGAACTGAGAAGTCCACCTTTTTTAATCCAGAAGGCATAACTGAGGTCTACTAGGGACAAACAGAGAAGTAGGAAAAAGAAGGGGTTGAGAAACCTGGCTTTGAGATCTTCAAAGATGTCATTAACTCTGCTAAAGGAAAACGCCCACCAGAAGATATCACTGAGACTGAGACCCTCAACTATGAGGAAGTTGGTGAACTAATAAAGAATCTAAGACTAAAATCTAAGAATGAGACCCTCAACTATGAGGAAGTTGCTGCCATCCTCGAATCAAGCATCAATGACATTCTGTTTGAAGACACTGAAGATGATCTTTGTACCTTTCCTTTATTTGAAACTGATGATGTAATGAACTTTAAAGTAAATGTAATGAAATCAGATTTTGCGTACTTATTCGATGTCTTTTTTTATGGTAGTGTGTATTGTATTGATCAAAACACTTACATATTTGACATTTATTCCATATGCACTGAACCATTTAACATTGGCACAGAAAACGAACCACGCGTTTTGCATATTTTAAAAGATGTTACACCTAAAGAGAGGAGAGAAATCGAAAAAATATTAATAAAATATTCAAAAGTATTTGCTTGGACATACGAAGACATGCCCGGCATCGATAGAGACATTGCTCAACATTACAACCCCACCAAAGAATGGTGTAAACTAGTAAAGCAAAAGCTGAGAAGACTCATACCAGAATGAGCCCAATTAGTAAAAGAAGACATCAAAAAGCAGATTAAGGCTAAATTTCTAGAGGTGGTAGACTATCCAGAGTGGTTAGCAAATGTTGTGCCAGTGCCAAAGAAAGACGGAAGGGTCATAATTTGTGTTGACTATAGAGATCTAAACAAAGAATGCCCAAAGGATGACCTCATATAGAGGTGTTGATAGACAACGCTGCCTCTTATGCAATGTATTCCTTCATGGATGGATTTTTTGGATACAATCAGATTTTGTTGGCCATCATCGACAAAGCGAAAACGTCCTTCATTACAGAATAGGATACTTACTATTGGCCTAAAAAATGCAGGTGCAACCTACCAGAGAATGGCAATAGCCATGTTCTATGACATGATACACAAAGAAGTCGAGGTGTACGTAGATGACATGATGGATAAGTTAGAAACCAAAGAAGGGCACCCAGTATCAATCAGACAACAGAAGAATGGGAACTGAAAGAACAACACTTGAGGCCATATCTAAGCCACCTGCAGCAGCTCACCTTATCTTTCTAAAAATGCAAATTCATCCATCTCCCTAGTAACCATAACCAAATGGCAGACGCACTTGCTTCCCTAGCATCAGTGTAGGAAGGACCGACCAAAATGCCCATGAAGCCTCTAATCTTACTCAAATCATAGCAACCTAGCCACAAATGCCTCAGAATAGCAGAAATAAAAGAAGAAAACAAACCCTGGTTCTACGATATATAGCAATACCTCACAAAGAGAACTTACCCTGAGAAGGCAGCTAAAAAAGATAAGCCAGTTATTCGACAACTGGCATCAAAATTCACATCACACTAGGGTGTATTATATAGAAGAACCTCAGACAGGATACAACTCAGATGTCTGGATGAGATAGAAACTACTAGAGCAATGGAAGAAGTACACAAGGGTGTCTGTGGTCCGCACATGAATGATGCCATTCTAGCTAAGAAGTTAATCAGACAAGGGTTCTTTTAGATGACGATAATGGAAGACTGCATCAGATTCGTAAGAAGGTGCCATAAATGCTAAATTCACTGGGACATCAGCCAGCTTCCCCCAACAGAGTTGCACTCTATCTCTTTTCCATGGCCCTTCTCAGCGTGGGGATTAGACATAATCAGAGAAATCCACCCGACAGCCTCGAATGGACATAAGTTCATGCTAGTAGCAATTGACTACTTCATAAAATGGGTCAAACAAGTGGCAAAGTTCATTAGAAAGAACCTATTCTACCGATATAGGATTCCCCATCATATAGTTTCAGATAACGATGTTCAGTTCCAAGGGGAAGTGAGGGAATTACTAAGGAGTTATAAGGTGGAACATCATAAATCCTCACCTTATCGACTGCAAGCAAATGAAGTGGTCGAAGCTGCAAACAAAAACATCAAAAATGATTCAGACCTATCGTGATTGGGCAGATAGACTACCATACGCATTATGGGGATACAGAACAACAATCAGAACGTCAACAGGAGTCACTCCTTTCTCATTAGTATATGGATCTGAAGTAGTACTCCCAATGGAAATAGAAATCAAATCACTGCGAAAAGCAATCGAATCTGAACTGCCCGAAGCATAATGGGCTCAGCAAAGGCATAACAGCCTCACTACTCTGGACAGTCAGAGACTCAAAGCATTGTATCATACGTAGCTATATCAAGCTCGACTGGCTAGAGCCTTCAATAACAAAGTCAAACATAAAAGTGTGAAACTAGGAGACTTAGTGCTAAAGCAAGCCAAAGAATGTCTTAAACCCCAGAGGGAAGTTCAGGCCAAACTGGGAAGGCCCATATCTGGTCAAAACCGTTCTATCAAGTGGAGTTGTCAAGCTAATGGATTCTGAAGGAAATGGGTTCTTTAAGCCTACTACCACAGACCACTTAAAGAAGTACTAAGTACTGTGTCTAGAGTAAAAAAATTCCACTGAGTTGAAAACCAAAAAAGGAAGCTCAGGGAAAAATTAGGGAACCAAGAGAAAATACTTAGTTAGAAAACCAGAAGAGGCTAACTAAGGACAGGGGTACCGTCAATCCAAAATCTGCATGAATGCAACTGTGCTTTTTTTAAATGTATCAGTAAATATGTGAATGCTTGTCAAATCATGTAAGTACATTTGAGGAAATGCAACACATTATTATCATCTGAATTCATCGAGCATGCTAAGTACAATTTGCATATTTTCATTACATGCTTTGCAGTTCTTACTTATTTCATTATTTCTCCTCCAGATTGCCAGCCGTTATCGTTGAACCTCAAAAAAAAGCTCAGCTAGGTGCGAAGAGCTCTGAAAAAAGATGCCCTATGCAAAAGAAGGAAAAATAAAATAAAGAGGTAGACGAAGCGGAATAATTAGACAGAATAATCACAGTTACAAATGTCACAATCACAAACACTTAAGTCAGTCAATCTAGGATACAATAACAACAGCCATTAGTACAGAATACAACCCACGAGATAGATGCCCAAATACAACACCCTGAGTCCACAACCTCGGGAAAATAATACAACACTGGACAACCACAGCCAAAAGCCTATACCTAGCCTCCTAACAAATACATCGGCTATGGGTGCCATCAAAAGCAAGAGCTAAATCCACTCAGGCATCCCCATCATCTGAGTCAGCCCATGCATCCTCTGCACCCATTCAAAAGGCTGCCAGCTGTATATGAAGCTAATCAATATGCTCACGATAAGACGCTCGCTCCCTCTCCCATTCACGACTAGCGTGATTATGCTCATTTTGCATTAGACAAACATCATAAATCACATTTCATGCATTCAAAAGAACATATGCACAAAACAGGTGTAAGCACCCAATTTCGGGATGGCTAGAGCATGGATGCGACAGAGGACCCGATGATGAAAATAGACTGTGAAATTAGATTTATTGGATTTGATTTATTGCTTTAGAACTAAATTGTAAATTATTTTTAAAATTTATTGTAAATTTTATTTTTATTTTTTTTTAATAAATTTTCAAATAAAAAAATTTAAAAGAAAAAAAAAAAGTGTGGCCAACTTCGGCCATATAAATTTTAAGAGGAAGAGTGGCCATATTTGGTCACTCTTCCCCATTTTTTCATTTCCGGTCGGAAATGGGCTTTTCCGAAAAAAAAAAATTTCAAAAATTTATTTATTTATTTATCATTTATCATTAGATTTGATTGAGTTATTTTGATAAGTATTTTTATTTTATTAGATAAATGTGTGGATAAAATTTATTTGTTTTTTTAGATAAATAATAAAAATAATTTATTTTATTTGATTTTTATCCTATAATCAGATTAGAGTTACAGGATGGTGTCTTTATAAATACGTGATTTTCTTTTCACGTGGGGGAGGAGGTTTTTCTTTTCTTTTCTCCCCACCTCTTTCTGATTCTTAGCCGTCAACCAAAAGACACCCACTTTCTTGATTTTTTTATGTACTTTTTTCAAGTTTTAGCCGTGAATCAGATCCAAATAAATCAAAATCACAGACAAACACAACAAAAGCCACAGGCTTTCATTAATGGTGATCACCTTCTGAGGGGAATCAATACTGCATCCATCAAATTAGTTCTTTCT
>CATIWM010014840.1:0-14769 GCA_949671775.1 Mallotus repandus | reverse complement strand
AAATAAAACAGTTGTTGTTCTTAATATTTTGGCATAATGGTGTACACATGGCAATATTCTCATTCTATATTAGTGTATTTTGTAGTTTGTTTATAATTTCAGGTGTATATATCTTACAATTTTTGCACTAAATAGGACAATATACTCATTTATACACATTAGTTGCACATGAAATCACAACCTTTACCATTTTCACACCATTAATTTACATTGATAACTCAAGTACACTAATTTTCATAACAATTGAAGTACACTAAACTAAAATATAGAGACTAAACATAAACCATGAAATCACAACAACACAATAAGCAACAACAATCTTCTTTTTTAAACTCTTAGACTCTAAAATTTTTGACTTCTTCAATTTTTTCAGCTCAGACCATAGCTCTGCAATTTCTGCATCAAAACCTTTCGATTCTTGCATACCATTTCTTAGACATCCTCCTATCAATTTTAGTTTTTGATTTTCCTCTAAAAGAGCATTATTCTCCCTTTTCAAATCACCGATTGAATCTTGTATTTTAGAATCTACTGGCTCATCATGCCACTAAAAGTACCCATAGCTCCCAATCTTAAAATTTGGGCAAGCATAAACTCTATGCCCTGGATTTTTCTCAGTCCATGAAGTCCACCTGGGAGCCTTCACTCGATAGCCCCTAAATCGACAATTGCAAAACTTCGGAGTCCCTCATAATTCAGCTCCATATTACCTCGCCTACGAGATCTTGTCGTTGAAGATGTAGATGATGCCATGCTGTAAAAGCTTTATATTTTTTAAGGTTTCGGTGTTAAGAAGAAGCAGAAGAAGAAGAAGAAAAAGAAGAAGAAAAATATGTCTGAGGAAGAAAAAGGTCCCCACTTAATGGTTGGCCGTTAGCTTTTAAGTTTTGTGGGATCCAAGTTGCCATGTCTGATTTAAACTAACAGCGAGTTAACTCTTTTTGTAGCCCACGTTAAGAGGAGGGCTTCAAATGGCTATTTTATTAAAAATTATGTGTATTTGAGCCAAAAAAAATGAAAGGAGCTTATAAGAATTTCAACCAAAACATTAGGGGCAAAAATGTACCTTTTCCCAAAAAAAAAAAAAGCTCAAAATTTAAAATACACAGAAAAATGTTAAAAGAAAGAGCAAGAAACTACCTAATTAAGCTAAGGCTAATTACTAATTAAACGAAAAAGTAAAAAAAAAAAAAACACAAAACTCAATCAACCATCAGAGAAAACAAGAAA
Source organism: Mallotus repandus (assembly GCA_949671775.1). Classification (NCBI taxonomy): domain Eukaryota; kingdom Viridiplantae; phylum Streptophyta; class Magnoliopsida; order Malpighiales; family Euphorbiaceae; genus Mallotus; species Mallotus repandus. The sequence continues at coordinate 13,539 of CATIWM010014840.1, read as the reverse complement.
AACCAGTTGAGAAAACAAGAAAAACCAGTTGAGAAAACAAGGAAGAAAAAGCAGCATTAAGTTTAATCTTTACCAAGATGAAATCATTCTTGCATCTAGAATTTTTATGAGCTAAATTATCATCAACCAACTACAAAATCAGAAAGATTACAAAATAAAGCTTCTTCAAATCCATAGATCCCCTCTCTCTGCAACAAAAAATTAGAGTAAAGACAAGGAGAAAAAAAAAGACGGAAGGCTTTTTATTTTTATTCTTGTTTGTAGTAAAGAAAGTAATGTAATTTTTTTTATATATCTTCTTGTAATAGAGGAAGCTTTTACTGTTTATGTAAACTGAAAAAAAAAGAGCAAAGCTTTTGTTGATGATCGTATTAATGGAAATGCATTATACAATTATCCAATGTTGAATGAGTTGAAAAGTTAAATTAATAAAATTTTAGTATTTAATTTAAATAAATGATAAAAATTAAAATTTAATAGCATATATATATATATATATATTAAATGTTGAGCTTTAAAATTATTAAATTAAAAATTTAATAAGTATCTATTTTTATATTTAAATATTTACTTTAAAAGTTATTGTGTCAAAGTATTAAAAATTCTAATTTTTTTTATTAAAAATAAAATATTTATCTTATTTATCGAATATTATTTTTTAATTAAAATACTATTATACATATTTCAATGCTACTCAAATTCTAAAAATATTTATAGATTACGTATTTTTTTATTTTAAGTCACTCAAATATTTTTTTCAAACCATTAAAAAATTTATTTTTAAAAAAATTAAAAAAATAATAATTATTTAGTATTATTTTTCAACTAAAACACTGCTATATTTACTCTAATACTAATATAATAATTTTAAAAACTAATCTTATTATAACTAAAAAATTATGGTAACAAAAAATAAAGAAAATAAAATTAATATGATATATATTAAATTTATTTAGTTATTCATTCTATTTTAATTAATTATTTATTTTATTTTATAATCTGCGTATTGTGCGGATTGGCGACTAATTAGTGATTTAATTTAATTAATAAAAACTAAAATATAATAGCATATTAGTGGATCCTAGATGACATGATTTTATTAGTTTGGTTTTCTAACTCATTAAAGATCAGAATCATTATAAAATTTCTTCTTGAAATAAATGTTTCATGGTGAGAAATGACATCCACCATTTACCAGCATAAATTATCAAAAAGCTTTTTTTATCAGTAAAAAGAAAAAAGAAAAAAAAAATTTAACCATAAATTGATCCTTTGGTCTTTAAGTATTTTTTTTTGATAAATTAGGAGGTTATATGACCTTAACATTATTGGACTCAATAACTTTAATTAACCATAAATCAATTTTTTAGTTTTCAAGTATTTTTTTTTTTGTAAATTGGGAGATCATACGACCTTAGTATTGTTGGACTGCACACTAGGGGTAGACCTCTCCTTTTAAATCGACGACGATAGGAATCAAACACTGCACCTCAGTGTATGCCTTTGGAGAGGAGATACCACTTAACTATTCTCTCACTGATAAAATAATTTAAGTATTTTAGTATCTTAAAGTCCTATAAAAAAAAGGAACAAACTATCAGTGGTTTGGTTGATGTGAGTGATTCGACGCTCTCATCCGTTAAATGAGGTCAAGGGTTTGATCCTTACTCATGTATGAAGTACCCTGATGACCAGTACTTTACCCCTTAGTAGGCCGACCCGGTGTGAGTGAAAACTAATTTAAATGTAGTATAAGCTTAAAGATGCCTCCCACAATTGAAACCCTCCCAAAATATCTCATATTTAGACCAAAAAAAAAAAAAATTAAAATCTAATAATACATTAATAAATCTTAAATAATATAATTTTATTAATTTAATCTTTCACTTCATTAAAAATCAGAATCATTATAAAATTTTCCTTCAAATGAAATGATTCATGGTGAGAAATGACATCCACCGTTTACTAGCATAAATTATCAAAAAGCCTTTTTTTATCAGTAAAAAGAAAAAGGAACAAAAAAAAAAAAACTGTGTTTTGATTATCCATATGGCAATTAAGGTGACTAGGTCCCACTTATTAATAAGTTAACGGTGGTATTTTTAAAAAATAAGCTACCGTTTGAATAAGGGCTTAAATGACATAGAAACATTGATTTTGAGTTTATTTGATCCTAAAATTAGTTTAGGAGCTAAACATTAAATGTAAAGAATGTAACTTTACCCATAAATTGTTTGACGGTTTAATATTTTTTTATGGAAAAAAATAAAACTTTTATTAACTGAAAATTAAAAGTACTTTAATAAATAAAAAATGTCAATAATTATATAATTAAGACAATCACAAATCGATCCTTTAGCCTTTAAGCGAGTTCGAGTGTAGAAATATCAACACAAATTTCACAATTAAAAAATAATCATGATAAACAATTAAATTTATAAAAACTCTATAAAAAAAGATTAAAAAATCTAACAAAAATATAAATAAATTATATTTATTGAATGCAAATAAATAAAATAAAATAAATAAATGAATAATAAGGGAGTTTTGTTGATAAAAATGATCGACAATAATAAAAATAAAAATTTTAATTAAAAAAAAAGTAATTTAAATATTTTTTTGGTAAATTAGGATGTCATATGATTTTAGTATTATTGGATTATACAACAGGGGATAAATCTCTCATTTTAAATCGACGATGATAGAAATCGAATCATGCACTTCATTATACCCTTAAAAGGAAAATATCACTTAGTATCTTAAACTCTTATCAAAGCATTAAGGTAATAATTCAATACTTAGCTCTTTTTTCTCTGTTCGAAATGACACTAGAAATCCTTTAAAAAAAGGTACCGGAACCCTCTTAATTAACAGGATTTGATTTTTGCTAATTAACGTTAATTAATTATAATTAGGATAAAGTTAAAACGAGCTGTAACGAATTACCACGTCAGTGACAGCTTTATCCACACATGGACTTTTCCCTTTTTTTTTTTCAGTCTTTATTTAATTACTCTTATGTTACTAAATAATTATCGTTTAAAATTTTTTCATACAGATAAATGAATATATTTAATATATGTGTAAAATACTATATTATTTTTATAATAATTTTCTTAATTAATTATTAATTTTATATAAAATTTTAAAAGAAGTAGATATTTATTCAATTAATTTTTTTATATTAAATAATAATAAAATAGAAAAAAAATAGTTAAAATACATTGATAACTTAAAACGTAAATTATTTAGGAACAAAATTAAACTTATAAAACGTCAATTATTTAGAAATAGAGGGAGTAGTATCTTCCAATCATGGAGCATTTTTAGGACAATTTTTTTTTAATGTAAATTTGACAATTTTAAATAACTTAATTCAACACTGTTTTGGGTTTATTGCACTTTTGCATGGATATAAATACCCCACGCACAATGCCATATTCTCATCACAAAATACATAAAAATCTTTGCAAAAAGTCCTTACTTGCAAGTTTCTCTGTGTAGTGTCTATTATTTTTCTTTTGGTTCAATTCTTGAGTTCAAGAAATGGCAATTAGTCAGTGCAAAGATGTTGAACAAGGGGAGATTAATGGTCTTGAAGAGTTGGAAACACCATTGATCCATGATGAAGATCATCATAAGGTGGTTGCTTCTATTACAAATGATGACACTAATACTGATGAAGAAAATGGATCCATGAAGATGGTTCTGCTTCGCTTAGCACATTTGTTGCTGTTTGTGGGTCATTTGAGTTTGGATCATGTGTAAGTTCTTTATCTTCATAGCTTTATGTTGCTGTTCTTTTTTTTTTTTTTTTTTTTTAAGTTGCAGGATGTTAAAAAAATGGAATTTATCTTCCTGGTTTAAGCAAAGTTCATGGTTTACTAAATTGGGTTTTCTTTTTTTTTTTTTGGGTTTTTCTGCTTCTTCTTCTTCTTGGTTGAGGACAGAATACAAATTCACAAACAAACACAGAAAGTTATAGAAAGGTAAAAGAATAGGTTTGTTTAGCTTAAGTTGTTCTTTTGGCAGGTGGGCTATTCAGCACCAACTCAATCAGCAATTATGAAAGATCTTGGTCTAACAACAGCACAGGTTAGCCTATTTTTTTTAATCGTCTTTTTTCTTTGTTCTGCTGAGATTGCTGCATTGTCTGAATTGCAGCTAACTAATTGTCCTGGTCAATCTACAGTACTTCATGTTTGGATCTATTTTAACAATTGGTGCAATGCTTGGCGCCATCACGAGTGGTCGAATTTCAGACTATATTGGTCGAAAAGGGGGAATTTTTTTTTTTGTTAATATTCAAGTTCAGGCCATGAAAAATGACTAATCTCCAATTTGCTAAATGTTGGTTGTTTGTCTTGTAAATCAGGCAAGGAGAATGTCAAGTGTATTTTGCATTACAGGATGGCTAGCTGTGTTTTTCTCTAGAGTATGTGTAATTTTGTGCCTTTTTTAATTCATGGAAATTCTTTGGGAACCTTCTGTTTCTGTAATTAATTTTTGATGCTGATTTCCTGATAATGGCTTTGATTCAGGGATATCTGTCTCTTGACATGGGAAGGTTTTTCACTGGTTATGGCATTGGAGTCTTCTTCTTTGTGGTAATAATTACTTGTAAACATACCCTTTAGCTTTTTATATCTTCTGCACTTGTAAAAATTCTGATGTCAATTCTGAATCTGAAAACAGATTCCAATCTTCATAGCGAAATATCTCCAAAGAATCTTCGTGGAGGGCTTACCACATTGAATCAGGTACAAAATCTTAAAACTTTTATGCATAACATAGCAATGGCAAGATTGGTTTATGTCTGATCATGAGTAATTCGTCCTGTCTGTTTTGCAGCTTATGATCTACTGCATTCTTAATGGGAAGTGTCATATCATGGAAATTACTGGCTCTAACTGGTAAATTCTGACTTCATAATTGAGTCTAATATTGATTTTTCAAAGTTTGTTCTACAATAGAACTAATTGTTGATTCAATTTGAAGGTCTTGTGCCATGCATTTTCCTACTTGTTGGTTTGTTCTTTGTTCCGGAGTCTCCTAGATGGCTGGTGAGCATATAAATCATCTATAAGCTTTGACACCTCCTGTTCTTCAAAATCAGAAGGACATGAGACTAAAACTTCTCTTTTCAGGCAAAAGTTGGAAGAGACACAGAATTCAAAGCTGCACTGCAAAAACTCAGAGGCAAAGATACTGATGTAACCCGAGAAGCAGCTGAAATTCAAGAACTCTTCTTGCACTAACTCGAAAATCCGTCAAATCAAATATACAATATGCAGCTTAGAAACGAACTTTTTTCTTTTTCCTGACAGGATTATATTCAAATTCTTCAATCCCTTCCTAAAGCTAGAATTCTTGATTTATTTCAAAGGCAATACATTCATTGTGTATTTGTAAGTAAATTGCTGACCCTGTGAAGCAACTAAGACGTTTGATGAGTGTGTGTGGTTATCCGTGTAAATGTTTCATGTTGTCTGATATCTTGTAAACTTGACCATGATGTTCAGATTGGAGTAGCTATAATGATATGCCAGCAATTCATAGGAATTAATGGCATTGGATTTTATGTTAGTCAAATCTTTGTATCTGCTGGTAAAAATCATTTCCTTTTCTTCCTCCTTTAATCTCAGTTGTTAGTTTGTTATTGGTTCTTGCTTGATCCTGTTGATTCTTAATTCTACTGTGAAACCTGCAGGATTTTCATCCGGCACAGTTGGAACAATTGCTTATGCTTGTGTTCAGGTATATATATTTTAGCTTCTGTCAGGAAACAAAAATTAATTAATATAATTCCTTGTGTTACTATTGCAAGCTGACCCCTCTAGCAAAATTGATTCAGGTTCCAATAACAGTAGTAGGAGCACTATTAATGGCCAAATCTGGAAGAAAACCACTGATAATGGTATGTATCTCAAGAAATTCTTAATTTTCCAAGATTACACATTGACCAAAATTTTCTAGCGATTCCTAAATATGCTTTTGCTTGTGTGAAGGTTTCTGCAGCTGGTACATTCCTGGGCTGCTTCATAACTGGAGCTTCTTTCCTTTTCAAGGTAAGTTACTAAAACTGTTAACAACTCTATACTGCATTTTTTCTGCCATCACGTTCCCAATTTTTCTTACGAAGTCTGGATTTGCTTTTATGATCTTTCAGCAAACCAGGCACACAATTTGTTGCTCGAATTTGTACCTTTGATGGCTGTTTCAGGAATCCTGGTAAATCTACCTGCAATTTTGCTGCATTTTCTTTAAATCACTCTGCACTACTCAAAAGTTTGACGTGAGGTTTCAATTTGTGATCTTTTTTTCCTGATGAGATCAGATATTTATATCTGCATTCTCAATTGGAATGGAAGCAGTTCGATGGTTGATAATGTCTGAGGTAAGTGTATCTTTTAACATTTTGTGCACTTTTTCCATGTCAAGGTGTAGAATCTAAACATCTTGATGTTAAACAATGAGCTTCAATTTAGTGGTACTATAGTCATCTCCAGGACCTGTGAGATGACAAATTCGGACCACAGCTAGAGCCAAATTTTTTTTTTGGTCAATAACAGCTAGTGCCAAATGAACAAAGAAAAATGTTCATGTTATCTAAAAGCTTGTGTTAATATTCCTGTTTCAGATCTTTCCAATAAATATAAAGGGAGCTGCTGGGAGCTTTGTAGTGCTAGTGAACTGGCTAGGTGCTTGGCTAATTTCTTACACTTTCAACTTTCTCCTGAGCTGGAGTTCTTCAGGTAAGATGCAATACAACCCTTTTAAGTACAGAAGACCAACTAAAGTTTTGTCAACTACCATTATTAATATGCATCGAAACTGACTCCTTTGCAATGTTTGATTGCTTTTTTTTTTTTGGACCAAAATGTTTGATTGCTTTCAGCTACATTCTTTTTGTACTCTGGAGTGTCATTGCTGAGCATTCTATTTGTGGCTAAGTTTTTGCCAGAAACCAAAGGAAAAACACTACAAGAAATTCAAGAATCTATCAATTCACAGAAAGGGAGAAATCATTTACAAATTCTGATGCAAATGCAAAAGGTCCAGCCTCAAAAGCAGCAAGAAATTTGCAGTATTCATACCATTTATGTATACTGCAACAAACCCTCTGCTGCCTCTGCAGCACCCGGTCCATCGATAACTTTTCGTGCTTGAAAGAGGCTGTTAGGACAGGACCTTCTCATTGTAGAAGTTATAATTGTTTGTACCTTAGCTATAGAGAAATTTGCAATGCTTGTTGTTGAAATTGATGCAAGCTTATTTTCACTCCCCGAATAATTCATTTTTTATCAGAAAACCCTTGAAGTTTTAGGTTTAGTTTTAGCAATAGCCTTTTTTAAAAAAAAAAAAACTCCATGCTTGCTGTTACTATGGAAGCCTAGTTTCATTTTGATGTCAAAAATGCCTAGGGGTAGCATTTTGTAATCATAGGGGTATTTTAGACATTTCATATTTATTTTATTTTATGTAATTTCAGGGGTATTATGGGTGGAACATTATGATGTCTCTTCCTACCAAACCCCATTGTGCTCCTTATGCTCTTTAGGGGGGAGTGACTAGTCATCAAAAGCCTAGGGCTGAAGATCTAAGCACTATAGATGCTAGGTGTGTGCACTTCTCTTGGGTAGGTTCCCTCTACCTACACCTTGGGGAGCACAGTGTCTGAATCGATGTATTACTTTCTATGATGAATAACAGAAGTAGCCCCATTACATTCATCTCGTGTGCCTTATCGATTGTGCTTGTGCTTGTTGCCTTGTTCTTGCCCATTGGGCTACTATGTTGGCTTTGCAGGTCTTGACTCGAATACTAATCTATTTTCCTTGTGCTTTTACAGAATTACTAATCTATCCCTAAGGCTGGCTTGTTAGAAGGTGTTCTAGACAAGCACCGCACGGTTTCTTTTATGAAGCTTTTACGAGCTCGTGACATTTGGTATCAGAGCTTTCTTTGCTCTTCAATAATGGCCGCGGTGGCCAAAGCAAACAATTCTAAACATGTGTGCATTAAGGCCCTTGAGAAAAGGGTAGAGGCCCTTGAGAAAAGGGTGGAGGCACTTGAGGTTGCGGTAACCCAAGTGCGTCCACTAGAGAATGTGCTGAATAAAATAGAACTGCTAAATGTTGTGGTAGAAAAATCAGATGTCTTTGAGAATATTATAAAGAGAGTTAATACACTCGAGCTAGCATTGCCTAAATTATTTTCTCTCTAGGGGCGACCAACAGAGCTTGAGGCGCCCACTCGTGTAAACCCTTCAGGGAGCGATGATATTGATGTGTTGAAAAACAGGCTAGAGAGCCTGGTGACTCAGGTGGAGACCCTTGAGAAATCACCCCATGATATTTTTGAAAATCAAAAGAGCCTTGGTGAAGGTCTCGATGCTTTGAGTGAGGACGCCAAGGAAGCTTTCCAATCCTTGCGTCAAGAGTTACAAACAATTAGTGGGAAGGTTGAAGAGTTGACTAACATGGGTGGCTTGAGAGCTATGCCCATAGGAAGAACCAAGATTCCTGAACCAACCCCATTTAAAGGGGCTTGAGATTCGAGCGTCGTTGATAATATCTTATTTGACATGGAACTCTATTTTGAAGCCGTGAAAATAGATTCTGATGAACAGCAGTTAAGGCTTGCTCCCATATACCTTGCTGACGATGCCAAACTTTGGTAACAAACTAAGGTGGAGAAAATAAGGGCAGGCAGGTTCCTTGTGGATGGTTGGGACAACTTTAAACAAGAACTAAGAGCACAATTCTACCTTAAAAATGTGGGATTTAACACTTGCGCTCAGTTAGATAAATTAAAACATACTAGTTCCATTCGAGACTACGTCATGCAATTTCGGCACTGATTCTCAAAATACCAGATATGGCTGAGGCAAACAAAATGCATCGTTTCATGACTGGTTTGAAACCTTGGGCCAAGAAAGAGCTCCAACGACGGGGGTAAAAGATATCAAGACCATCATTTCGGCAGCTGAGAGTTTAGATGATTATGCGAAAAGTGGTATTAAGAGAAAATTCAATCCCTTCATAGAGGGAGATAGCCATACTACTAAATGGCCAAGAAATTCCCAAGGGAACTCACAATGACCTGGGAATTCAGAGCGTAGAAATTAGAATTTTGGTGGGATGGAAAAGAGATTCAATAACACGCGAGGAGGAGATAGAAATTACTCCAACTTTTGGGAAAGAAACTTTGGGCAGCAGCAGACAAAGCCCTTAAGTTTTGAAAAGCCTACAGGGAGAGGCACTCCAAATATTAATTACTTTTTGTGCAGCAGACCTCACCGAGTGGCAGAATGTCCTTAGCGAACAGCTTTAAATGTAATCATGGCCATGCAACAGGAAGAAATGAAAGAAAGTCCTCAGGAGAAGGAGGAGGATGAACCAGCCATGATGGGGGCCCTTAAGTTCTTAAATGCTTTGGAGAGACAGGCAGAACAACCAAAGGCAAATAGGACTAGAGGATTAATGTACGTTGACTTTACTGTGAAGGGTAAACTTATCCAAACTCTCGTGGATACAGGAGCTACATATAATTTTATGACGGATAGTGTGGCAGCTCGTCTGGGACTCAAGGTTGAAAAGGATGTGAGAAAAATAAAAAATGTGAACACTTAAGCTAGAGAGACGATTGGCATAGCTCGAGAAGTACCGCGTAAACTAGGATCATGGAGCAGGAATGTGTTATTCACAGTAGCCCCAATGGATGATTTCGATGTTATCCTAGGGTTGGACTTCTTGGATCAAACTAGAACCATCCCCATTGCCTCAACCAATTGTCTATTAATGATGAGAGAAAGCACGTGTAATCCCAGTTATGTTGAGTCCAATTTATGAAAAGAAGATATTGTCAATAATACAATTTAAAAAGGGGATAAAGAATGGTGAGAAAACATATGTAGCAATCCCACTTAGGGTAGGAGACCAACAATATAAGGAAACCCCAGAATAACAAAAGGCAGTATTAACTGATTATACAGATGTGATGCCTGAAAAGCTGCCTCAAACTCTGCCTCCAATAAGGGGAATTGATCATGAAATAGAATTGGTACCAGGGACCAAGCCTCTTGTAAGAGCTCCTTATAGAATGGCTCCTCCTGAACTAGCTGAGTTGAGAAAGCAGTTGGATGAATTACTTAAAGCAGGCTTCATTCATCGCTTTAAGGCCCCCTTTGGTGCTCTGATACTTTTTCAAAAGAAATAAGATGGGAGTTTGCGGTTATGCGTTGATTATCAAGCTCTCAATAAAATCACAGTGAGGAATAAATATCATATCCCTCTTGTAGCCGATCTCTTTGATCAATTGGGATAGGCCAAGTATTTTGGTAAGTTGGATATGAGATCCGGATATCATCAAGTCCGTATCGCAGAAGGGGATGAACCAAAAACTGCTTGTGTAACTCGGTATAGTGCATTTGAATTTCTTGTTATGCCTTTCGGACTAACCAATGTTCCTACTTCTTTTTGTACTCTTATGAACCAGGTGTTTCACGATTACTTAGATAAGTTTGTGGTGGTGTAGCTAGATGACATTGTGGTTTACAGTGCCACCTTAGCAGAATATATAGAGCATCTCCGCCTAGTCTTTGAAAAATTGAGACAAAACCAGCTGTATGTAAAGAGAGAGAAATGTGCTTTCGGGCAAACCACCATAAAATTCATGGGGCGCATAGTGGAACATGGCTACATCCATATGGATCCTGGGAAAGTGAAATCAATCTAGGAATGGAAAACACCCATGAGCCTCACAGAACTCCGTTCCTTTTTAGGACTTGCCAACTACTATATGCGGTTCATAAAAGGGTACTCAGAGAAGATACTTCCATTAGCAGAGTACTGAAGAAGACCACTAGCTGGGAATGGACTAGCAGCTGTCAAGGAGGATTTGATGAGGTAAAAAAGTTGCTTCTTAAAGACCCAGTACTTGCTATACCGAACATGCTGAAACCTTTTGAAGTACAAAAAAATGCTTCGGACTTTGCCCTTGGTGGGATACTGATGCAGGATAACCATCCTATAGCCTTTGAAAGTAGAAAATTAAGTGAAGCAGAACGTTGATACACGGCTCATGAGAAAGAGTTGCTAGCAGTCCTTCATTGCTTACGAACATGGAGGTACTATCTACTAGCATTAACGTTTATGGTGAGAACAAATAACACTACAGTCAACCATTTCCTAACCCAACCAAAGCTGAGTCCTAGGCAAGCTCGTTGGTAGGAACACCTGGCTGAGTTTGATTTTCATCTGGAATATAGGCCTGGGAAGAATAATAATGTGGCAGATGCATTAAGCCAAAAGTTAGAATTAGCTGTGGTGAAACAATTAGCTCATCTTTACATGAGTCGAGTTGCAACCTCCATCCGAGACCAAATTAAACAGAATTTTGAAAAAATCCATAAGTTGTTGCTTTAATCAACCTGGCCAAGCAAGGGTAGATCAGAAAACTTGTATGGGAGAATGATCTCTTAATGGCAAACAAGTTTCGGCTATATGTACCCAAAACTAGGAATCTAAGGAAGTTGTTACTCCAAGAGTGTTATGATACATTATGGATAGGTCACCCTGGATGGCAATGAACACTGACTCTTCTAACATAGAATTACTACTGGCTCAAAATGAAAGACGATGTGAGAATGTACACAAAGACCTGCCTAACCTGTCAACAGGATAAAGCCGATAGACAAAAGACTGCGGGGTTGTTAGAACCGTTGCCAGTGACTAACCGGCCTTAGGAGAGTGTCACTGGATTTCATTACTGGCTTACCATGAGTGGGGGAGCATGATTCCATTCTAGTTGTGGTTGATCGATTTTCCAAATATACCACCTTCATACCAATGCCAAAATTTAGTTCTTCAGAGGATACAACTAAGGCCTTCTTCAAACATGTGATGAAGTATTGGGGAGTGCCTAAGAGCATGTCAGTGACCGAGATGGGAGATTTCTGGGAACTTTCTGGGCAGAGCTCTTTCATCTCCTAGGCTCATGCCTTAACATGTCAACCAGTTACCATCCCCAGACAGATGGCCAAATAGAGATATTCAACAGTCTCTTGGAGGAATATTTAAGACACTTTATCAACTCAAGTCAAAATAATTGGGCATCATTGTTAGATGTTGTGCAATTTTATTTTAATTCATAAAAAAGTTCTAGCACTAACAAAAGTACTTTTGAGATTGTTACAGGACAACGGTCGTCACTACCACCTTCTTTAGAGGGGCCATATAAAGGGAGAGATCCAAAGGCTTACAACTTTTTCAAAGAATGGAGACAAAATGAAGAAATAACTCAAGCACACTTGGCGAGAGCAGCACAAAGAATGAAGTACTGGGTGGATCAAAAGCACAGGCCACAGGAGTTCCAAGTTGGAGACATGGTGCTGATAAAGCTACTTCTAGAGCAAGTTCATCTGCGCAACAAAGATAGAAGATTGTTGAGGATATTTGAAGGCTCTTTCCCCATTATTGCCAAAGTGGGGTCAACTGCCTATAAAGTAGAACTACCTGAGGGGCTTAACATACATCCAATTTTTCATATGAGCAATCTATGGCCTCACCATGCAGATAAAAAAATGCCAACAGAAACTAGCCCAAGAGACCTCCAATCTCCAAGTTCGAACCAACAATAAGGATTGTCGAAGAGATCTTAGCAGAGAGAGTAGTAGCTTCCAATCTACGCAGATATAAGGAGTACCTAGTGAAGTGGAAGGACCAAGTTGAGGAAGAGAATAGCTAGGAGAAGGAAGATGATCTGAAAGCTTTCAAGTACAAGATTGAGTAGTTCATTGAGTCACAGTCGACGAGGGTGTTGACCGCTTGAGTGGGGGAGAATGTCAAGGGGTAGCATTTTATAATCATAGGGGCATTTTAAACATTTCATATTTATTATATTTTATGTAATTTCAGGGGTGTTATAGGTGGAACATAATGATGTCTCCTTCTACCAAACCCCATTGTGCTCCTTATGCTCTTTAGGGGGGAGTGATTAGTCATCAAAGGCCTAAAGCTGGAGATCTAGGCACTATAAATACTGGGTGTGTGCACTTCTCTTAGGTAGGTTCTCCCTTGCCTACACCTTAGGGAGCATGTAATGCCCACATAATACATTTTCATTTATTTGCATAACATGCATATCATATAGTCATGAGAAATATATGTAATATGTGTGATATTAAGTCCACAACAAGAATTAGAAAGTTAAGGGCTTAAATTAGTTAATGAAAAAAAATAAAAGGGCTTAAATTGGTTTTGTTGTTGTCATGATCCTGGGAAAGAAAGAAGAGTTTGGACGTGTCTTTAAAGGAGGGAAGGATTATCTTCCTTCTCCTCCTCCTCCTTCTTCTTCTTCATTATCATCATCTACAAAAAAAAAAAAAAAAAAAGAGAGCTGAATTATCAAGTAAAAGTGAAGGTCTAGAATCATTTTCAGAGTCTAATCTTCATCTTCAAAGGCCATAGATGTTTATTTGGTAAGTAATTTTAATATTTTTGTTGAAATAAGTTAGGGTTTATAAAATACAAAATT
>CATIWM010014771.1:0-14441 GCA_949671775.1 Mallotus repandus | reverse complement strand
TTTTTATTGTATTTTTGCTATTTTATCATATTTATTCTTTTTATGGTAAATTTGGTATTTTTATCATAAAGTTCATGTTTTTATGATAAAAATATCATCTTTATCATTTTAATTTACTCATTTTTGTACTTTTATTTATTTTATATTAATGTTGTTGTATTTTTATTATTTTTATTGCCCTTCTGTGATTTTTATTGCCTTTATGTCTTTTAAAGGCAAAGTTGTCACATTTATTATAAAGTAGATATTTTTTGGTGGAAATGACATCCTTGCCACTTTAATATTTTTAATTCTGCATTTTATTATTTTTATCATATTAATTGTATTTTTATTATGTTTATTATTCCTTTTGATAAATTTATTATTCTTATCATAAAGTTTCCATTTTTATGGTAAAAATAATAATTTCACCTTCCTTTTTTATTATTCCATTTGCATTATTATTATTTTTATTACATATTTATTACCATTGTCATTTTTATTACTTTCTTTGATAAACTTATTATTTTTATCATAAAGTTAATATTTTTATGGCGAGAATAATATCTTTATCACTTTTATTATTTTATTTGTACTTTCCCACTTTATTTCTTTGTATTTACATCATCATAAACATTTTATTTTTAATAACAAAAATGATGACTTCACACTAAAGTACCCAAAATTCCAAAACCTTGCATCATGCATATATTAGCATCCTTGTTTGCTTAGTTGTTTAATTATTCCTTTTATTTATTACTCCAATTATGAATGAATAGAATATATTAAATTGTTCTATGTGTGATGTGTGCTTGCATGTGTATGGGAACTAACCTTTATTTTGTAGGATTATTAGAATAGGATTTTTATTTCTTTTTCTCATTTTTATATAATTAATAGAATAGTCTTTTTTAAGGCAATGAAATCCTTAATCCCAATCCCCCATTTTATTTCTATTTTGGATGTATTTATTAGAATAGGCTTTTTCTCTCGGGTTGTAATCCTTAATCCCTTTCCCCATTTTTATTTTCTTTACTTGTTTGTTTATTTTGATTATTTCTTGCATGCTCGTGTGCTACATGTTACGTGTTATATGCTTACTTGCTTGCTTATTTATTTATCATGTGATGTATGCTCATCAATCCAATGCTTGTATGTGGTAAAATGCATCATAAAACCAAAACTAGGGTGAAGTAGTGAATAAATAAGCAATATGTATAATAAGAAACATGATAAGTAACTCCTACCCCCCGAACCCGGATTCTCTAGTTATAGAAGTAAATTTTTAATTCACTTCTTCCCGATAAAAGTCGGGTGGCGACTCCAATCTACAAGGCCTAATCAAACAAACCCTCTCACAAACAATAACAAATGAAAATCTAGTGATAGTTGGCATTTAGCTTGTGTGCCCCGATGCTATGAGCTCACAGATCCTTCGTGATCGTGGTCCCCCAGTACCGATCGCAGGTTTTTGGCGACTCCGCTAGGGGCTCATGATTCGAGAGGTATGAATGAAAGACTATTTCTTATTATGCATAACTTGTTTATCCACCTTCACAATAGCATAATTGCATATCATCACACTCACCACATGCACCTTGGTCCCTAAACCCTTGATAATACTGAATCACATTGCCACCATGATTCCACTTGAGTCACGGGGCTACAAAGATAGATATTATCACCTTTAGCCTTTACTCAATCAAGAAAAGTTGTGGGGCTTAATATGACGCGACCGGGCTCCCAAGTCCAAAATGGGGTACAGTTTTTCTAGAGTAAGTAAAAGAATGCTAGACTCTCTGATTGGAGTTCGTAACCCTAGTCATATAAGAGCATTCTCACTAAAAAAACCCAAGTCATAAGCCCGACGTAGCTCATATGGATATGCTAGTAGAAATCTTCCCTAGGATCCTACCTAGCTCTTGCATGCTATCCTTGTCTTGATGTTGTCCATTCAACCCGACATTCATAAATGAAATGACATCTTTAGTGTTTGTCACCATTTGTTGTCATTATGACAGCCTTCATAGATTGCCTAGGCTTAGGCTCATGTAATCCTCGTTTACCTTGTGTAAGCCTAATACACGAGGAAGAACAAGAATCATGCACCTCAGTTGGGATAGTCTGTAAGGGCTAAATAGTGACATCTTTTGATGATGGAACCAATAGAAGTCGTACATTTGTCCTTATCAGATCAAGTGGATGAATCAAGAATTTAACTAAATTATCAACACTCATACTGAAAGAGTCAAATTGTAAACTATCGAACGAAATCTCTATGTCTTTTAGTAAACACACCGAATGTTGATGAGAAGGACACGAACTTGAATCCCTTTTGTTAGCTATAGTCCATACGCTCGCGAGTGTGCATGAGCTATAGACGCCATTTGAGACTCGACAATTGGGCCTTTTATTGACATTGTGTTGTTACCTCGAGTATATTTAGGCATTGTTCCATAGTATACCTTTTGAGTCTGATCATCATGAATGGAAACAACCTAGTCTAAGAGCAGAACCATAGTCACCTGATGGCTATGAGTCAAAAACTCACCTAGGACAGAATCCTCTACCGCGTGGAGTAATAAGGTTGGAAAGAGAGATTGTTTGTGCTTGGTTTGTTGATTTAGCAGGTTTTACCCTAACCCTATTTGTTCGTTTTATTTTCCTTTTGTCTTTCCTCATACATACATACATACACATAGGACATCTCATCATATTCTACTCATGATCTTTTTTGCAATCATGTTGCATTTACCATATTAGCAAGGTTATAACTGTCACGCCATGCATACACATTAACCCTTCTCTTTTGCAAAATTCATCATATTATGCATGCATGCATTATCTCTTATATCATTCTAACATGCATATTTGTGTAATAAACATAGCTCCTAGAAAGCCTCATAGACTCAAAGCATCTAAACGTGCCAGTACTAGTCCTGTTATTCCTATGACCAATCCAGCCCAAGAGATGATGGCTCAGAACATGAAAGAATAGTTGAGGAATTCTCTCAAGAAACTAATAAGTGGTAGGACTTTATCTGACTTTATGAAGAAAGAAATGAAAGCCATAATGGAATAGATGATCCATGAAAAAGCATAACAGAGGGAAGCTTCTGGATTAGTTAATGCAAAGAGTGATAGAGGGAAAAATAAAGTGCCCACTCTAAGACTATTCATTGAGGATGATGAGTACTATTAGGCTATGAGAGGGATGTTGCCCCAGCCAACTGCCCCACCAGTCAATCTGACTAAGTTCGAGCCATCGGAGGAGGTCAAGATACTAGCTAACAAGATGGCTTAGCTCGAGTTCTCATTGACAGAAAAGAGTGCCATAAGAAGCCATAACTATACCGACCTCTCACTGTTTAAGGATGAACCTCTACCTGAAGATTTCAAACTCCCCAACTTCACCAAGTTCAATGGTACTAGGGATCCTCGAGTTCACTTATGATAATATGCTACTTTCATGGCTTTTACGAAGTTGACTAAATCTCATATCATGAAGTTTTTCTTCATTTCACTAGAAGAAGGGCCAAGAGCATGGTTCTTTGACTTGGAAGACTAGATCAAGAGTGACTAGATGCTTCTCACACAAAAGTTCATCAAGAAGTATGAATACAACACCCAGTTGGATGTCATGATACATGACTTAGACACCACCAATCATAAAAGCAGTGAGAGATTCTCAAAATACATCGCTTTCTGGACAGGAACAGCTGCCCTGATAAGGAATAGACCCCCAGAGGATGAACAAATAAAGATGGTAATCAAAGGAGCCTTGCCTCACTTCCGTAAGCAGATGTTATTTGTCCACCACCCTACCTTTAAAGTACTCCACCAAGCTGGTATTAGAATTGAAGATGAAGAGATTTATCAACCAAAAAACCCCTATCGAAAGCCAACACAACCTACTCAAAACACCTGTTCCACTAAAACAAACCTAACTGTCAATGCCTTGAAAAATCACAAATACTTAAACTTTAGCCTACCTTTATCCAAAGTCTTCTAAAGACTCCAGCAAAAAGGCCTCCTCAAGCCTCTTGAACCAAGACCTCTACTAAACCCATTACTACCCCGCATAAATCCTAACCTTTACTGCCACTTCCACCAAATGCCTGGCCACAATACCAATGACTGTTACCTCCTAAAACACTGAATCCAATACCTCATTGACTCTAGTAAGATTGAAGATCCTAAAAAGCAACCCAATATCAAAACTAACCCTCTACTAAACTAATAAAACATGCCACCACCAACATCTTATGCCATCCCATTAGGGTTGCCTGAGTCCTTTATTGAGAACTCTATTCAAGACATTCCAAAGAATGTGGAAGAGAAACTTGAAAGGGAAGAAAGAGAGATATTGGCAATATTAGAAGAAGATTTTACGGGTTTGGTCTACAGCTCAAGTGATGACAAGATGGACCCTTCCTCTTGCAGTACATATCTATGCTTCCTACTTGTACACCTGATATGATTATGCAAATATAACTAAGTCAGTTAGCAGCAAGAAGAGTTAGGAAAGTCATTGACGACATTGGGTCATCTGAATCTGAAGAAAAAGGAGAACTAAAGGAAAAGAAAGAAGTCTGGGATTTATTGGAACAACCATCTAGAAAGTTTAACTTCAAAGTGAAATATACTGCTCCTCATTCAGCTGCTTTCAAGAACCGGATGGGGTCATCACCACCCCACTACCAGATGTGCCATGTGTGATGGGAATCAATATATGGTATGACTTTAATGAGGAGCCATCAGTTGACGATGTCATCAGAAGTGGGAGAGTGTATCAGCTTACTGAGAAAGACATGGTAAAAGGAAAAGAGGTTACTAAGGAAGTTGCTGCAAAAGAGAATGAACCTACCTCCCAAGTAGAAGAAGACTCAGTTTTGAAGCGGCTCAGAAAAACCCAAGCTCAAGTTAATAGTTGGGACCTGTTGATGACAACGGAGAAACACCGGAATGCTCTGGCACACACTTTGGATGATATGAAGATCTCTTCAAATACTACTCCTAAGGGTATGATAGCTTCACTACTTCTAAAACCTAACAGTGTTATTTCTTTCTCTGATAGTGATCTTCCCTTAGAATGGAAAGCTCATAACCGGCCTCTATTCATCCAAGTGATCTTGAGAGCTAAGAAGACATCATGTGTTATAGTTGATGATGAATCGACCATCAATGTCTACCCACTCAGGCTACTCCACAAGTTTAGGATCCCGGTTGAAGAACTTAAAGCATCCAAATCAATAATCATGGCTTATGATGACTCCAAAAAGCAAGTAGTGGGAACCTTCAAGGTGACTGTCACTGCGGGAGAGATTAAGTCTGTTGTGGAATTTACAGTGTTGGGTATCATACCTACATTTGCTCTACTGCTAGGTTTTCATCCACTGGGACGAGTACCTCTACTTTGCACTAGAAAATTAAGTTCCCACTAGACGTAAAGGTAGCCACTATCGAAGCTGAGACTAACATCCTGGTTGCATGTATGAATGTGACACCTCCAGCCTTTCAAGTATTAGTGATCAATGAGGATTGGGTCAGTCCGAAGGTGACAACTATAATGAAGAAAATGAGTTATGAATTGGGAACTAGGCTCGGAAAGAAGAAGAATGGGATTTCAAAACTTCCAGACTTCAAGGGACAGACTAGCAAGCAAGGACTGGGGTATGATCCAACTACAGACAAAGGGAAGAAAACTACCTTCATCTCCAAAGGCCTCTTTAAGTATCAAGGTCATCCTGAGGAATAGGAATGCAATGGGATCAAGAAACCAGGTTTTGAGATCTTTGCTGATGTGATCAATAGTATAGGGAAAGGATAGAATTAGATTAAAGAGGAAAGAATCATCTTTGTTGCTGAGATTGAACAGGTTTTGCAGAGTATGAGGTTGAAAACTGAGGCTCCTAGCTATGCTGACATCACAGCTCTCATCGAGTCCAACATAGAGGACATCCTGTTTGATAATGTACCTACTCCTGATGACATTTATATTAATAATCTTTTTAAATCTGTTAATGTACTGAACTTTAAATGTGATGTAATGAAATCTTATTTTGCTTACTTATGTGATTTGTCTTTTAATAATGATGAGCATTTCATTGAACCTTACATGAGCATATTTGGCATTCACGTCATTAACACTGAATAATTTAACACGAGCACAGATGAAAATCCTCACATATTGCACATTTAAAAAGATGTTACCCCTGAGGAAAGGAGAGAATTAGAAAAAATACTAACAATATACTCGAAAGTATTCACTTGGATGTACGACGACATGCCTGGCATCGGTAGAGACATCGCTTAGCATTATATTCTGACTAAAAAGGGACATAAGCCTGTGAAATAGAAGTTGCAAAGATTGAGACTAGAATGGGCACAGTTGGTAAAAGAGGATATAGATAAAAAAATTAAGGCTAAGTTCCTAGAAGTGGTAGACTATCCAGAATGGTTGGCTAATGTGGTCCCAGTACCTAAAAAGGATGGGAAAGTAAGGATTTGTATAGACTATAGAGACCTCAACAAAGCATGCCCGAAGGATGATTTCCCTCTACTCCACATAAATATTCTGATTGACAATGTTGTCGTGTGTGTTATGTACTCCTTCATGGATGGGTTTTTAGGATACAACTAGATTCTCATGGCAATCATTGATAAAGCTAAGACTGCCTTCATCACTGAATAGGGAATGTACTGCTACAGAGTAATGCCTTTCGGTTTAAAGAACGCAGGTGCGACCTATTAGAGGATGGCCATAGTAATGTTTAACGACATGATACATAAGGAGGTAGAAGTTTATGTTGATGACATGATGGTGAAGTTAAAAACTTGGGAAGAACATCCAGCTACATTAGAGAAGTTCATGCTGGTAAACAAGTACAATCTAAAGCTGAATCCTAAGAAATGTGTATTTAGGGTAACTTTAGGGAAGATGCTGGGACACATAGTTAGTCAGAGAGGAGTTGAAGTTGACCCAAATAAGGTGAAAGTAATTCAATAAATGCCAATGCCGAAGACTGAAAAGGAAATCCAAGGATTCTTAGGAAAACCACAGTTCATCAGTAGATTCATAGCCAGATTGATAGAAGTGTGTGAACCAATATTCAAACTACTCATAAAGGATCAGCCTGTGGTTTGGAACGAATAATGCCATATTGCTTTTGATAGAATCAATGACTATCTCATGAATCCACCAATTCTAAGACCCCCAGAAAGGGGAAAGCCCTTAATCCAATATCTGGCAATTGAAGAGAGCGCGATAGGAGCTATACTAGCTTAAGAAGGAGAAGCACGAGCTAAACATGCAGTTTACTACTTAAGCAAGAAGATGTTGCCTTATGAGAAGAAGTACAGTCAAGTTGAGCAGATCTGTTTGGCAATGGTTTGGGCTATGAAGAAACTGAGGCACTACTTTTAGTCTTACAAGATCCGAGCAATTTTGAAGTTAGATCCAATGAGACACATATTTGAAGCACCTTCACTAGTTGGGAAACTAGCCAAGTAGCAAGTGTTATTGACAGTATTCAATGTTAAGTATCTGACTAAGAATACAGTCAAAGGAAGAGTAGTAGCCGAATTTGTAGCACTAAACCCTACTTTGGATGATCAAGAGATAGAACTCGAGTTTCTATATGACTTTACCATAACAATTGAAGTTCAAGGATGGTGTATGTACTTTGATAGAGCAGTAAATCAGTTTGGAGTGGGAATAAAAGTAATTATGTTGACCCCAGAGAATGAAGTAATTCCCATAGCAAAGAAGCTAGCATTGCAAGTTACAAATAATAAAGCATGTATGATAGGGATGGAAGCGATAATAACATTGAAAGTCATAGAAGTGGAAATATTGGGTGACTCAATGCTAGTAATTAATCAAGTTGCTGATGAATGGGATTTAAAAGAACCATATTTAAAGCTGTATCTAGAATATTTGCAGCAATTGGGACAATCATTTAAAAAATGCAGGTTCATCCACTTACCAAGAAATCACATTCAGATGGCAGACGCCTTAGCATCAGTTTGGGATGGGCCAACAACCATGCCTATGAAGCCTTTAGTATTACTAAAGTCAAAACGGCCATGTTATAAGAGTGTCAGGGTAATGGAAATAAGAGTGGATCAGAAGCCTTGGTTTTACAACATTCAGCAATATCTTGACAAGTACAAGTACCCAACAAATGCAAATGAGAAAATAAGATAGTCATCAGAAAGCTATCAGTAAAATTCACCTTCCATTAAGGTTTCCTATATAAAAGAACTTCAAATGGGATGCAATTATGTTGTCTAGATGAGAACAAAGCAAGGAAAGTGATGACAGATGTTCACGAAGGTGTTTGTGGTCTGCATATGAATGGTACGATGCTAGCTAAGAAGATAATGAGATAAAGGTTCTTCTAGATGACAATGGTTAAGGATTGTGTTAGAATCACCAAGAGATGTCACAAGTTTCAGATTCATGGAGACATCAGTCATTTGCCTCACTCAGAATTACACACCATGTCCTTCCCTTGGCCATTTTTAGTTTGAGGACTTGACATTATAAGAGAGATTCATCCTATAGCATCAAATTGACATAGATACATCTTGGTTGCAATTGACTACTTCACAAAGTGGGTAGAAGTGAAATCTTATAGCAAAATAGGGGCAAAACAGGTAGCCAAGTTTTTGGAAAAGAACCTATTCTATAGATACGAAATTCCTCACTATATGGTCTTAAACAATGGGGTAAAGTTTTGATGAGTGTGAGAAATGCATTATTTTGAGCACTCAATGTGTTAGGATTATGAGTCATTTTAGATGCATTTGTAGTCTTTTGTTGAGTTTTTTCTTTACTTTAAGTGTTTCTGTTGCATGATTTTTGTTTTTGTTCATTTTAAGTATTTTGGTTTACTTTTGGGTGTTTTTGTGCATGTAAGTACTCAAAGAACTGTGAAAGAGTGATGATAGGACTTCTAGGAAGGTGATGGAGGTGTTCAAGGAGCCTTCAAGACAAATTCTAGCAAGTTTGAGGAAAAGAGAATTCCCATGGCCGTGTGCATAACTGTACATGGCCATGCCTGATTGATGAATGGACACACAGTCATGTGCATAATTGCACATGGCCATGCTTGATTAAGAAGACTGGCATACGGCAGTGTGCAAAACTCACATGGTCGTGTGCTCTACTGGCAGCATTTTGAAATTCAAATTTTAAGCGTTCATTTTGGGGGATTTGATGGAGGCGAAAATGGAAAAAAATTAGGAGGCTGGAGGTTAGGGTTTTAAGGGTGTATAGCCACCAGGAATAAAAGGGGGGAATCTACAATTTTTACAGGATTAGTACATTACATTTTATCAGTTGGGAGAGATCAAAGACTAGTTCTTGTTCATGTTGGTTTTGAGAAACAAGAATTGAAGAATATAAAGCCTTCTATTTCCATTGGTTAAAGGGGGGTTTTTTCTTATTACATTATTATTGTTCAATTTTATTTTGATTAATACTGTTGTTTAATTTCTTATATTTTTCTTCTTTATCTCTTATCATCAACATGAGTAGCTAAACTCTTTATTAGGGTTCTTATTTCCCTTCAACCATGAGAATATTACAATTAACCCTAAGCCATTAATCTTAATTCATTGGTTGTTATTGAACTTAATGTCTTTATAGGATTGATAACCCTTAGATTAAATTCATACAATGAAACTTGATTGAGAGATAAGTTGCATTGGATATAAACAATAACCTATTAGATGCTTTCTTATTTGAGAAACATTAAGGCATCTAATATTGATTAAGGGCATAGAGCTTAAAATCGGGCAAAAGAGTACTTAGTAAGTGAGAGCCATAAATCTACGTGTTAATCTACTTAGTTAATTGTAGGTTTATCTGAGAGGAAAACCTAAGATTCTTTAAATGTCTTCAAAATGGATTAAGGTTAGACATGGCTTAGACGTTAATTGATCTTAAGAAACAATTGAATTGATAATAAAAACCCTAGGCTTAAATTGATTGTTATTAATTTAGAATTTCTTTGTTTAGCCTTTGTTTAGTTTCAATTGTATTCAAAACCACTTTTTCGTTGTTTAAACAAACAAGCACATTTAGTATTACAATACTCAATTTGCAATCTCTGTAGGACAATATTTTATTACTACTTGCACAATTCCGTATACTTGCAGACTACGCATCAAGTTTTTGGCACCGTTGCCGGGGGTTACCAAAACTGATATTGTTGAGAACTTTGTGTTGTTTGATTTAGACTTTCTTTTAGTTTATGAAATGATTGTGTTTGTGGTAATTGCAGGGACTTGTGTTAGTGCATGCACACAATATGTGGTACAAGTAGATAAGGAGCCTAGTTAATACCACTTAATTTAGAACTTGAAAGGACAGTTCACAGAAAGAGAAGGCAAAATAGAAACAAAATGAACAGAGTGCAAGATGTAAGAGGCCCACCTAAGGAAAAACGAGTAGCACAAAACAGGCAAAATGTGCAGAATAGCCAAAGAACTATGAGGGATTATGTGAGTCCCAATGTCCAATGTGACCAAACTCTAATTGTGAGGTTGACGGTTGTAGCAAACAACTTTAAAATCAAGTCGGCCATGATCCAGAACTCACAATTTAGCGAGTTGCCATATGAGGATCGAATTAGTCACATGACTTGATTTTTAGAGTATTGCTCAACCTTTAAGATGAATGGAGTTCAGCTTGAAGCTATCCGATTGATCCTTTTTCCATTTTCACTTATGGACAGAGCCAAGAGGTGGTTCACAAGCTTGCCACCCAACTCTATCAACACATGGCAAGAGCTTTACACAGCTTTCTTCAACAAGTACTTTCCACTAGCTAAAGTACTCAAAATCAGATATGAGATCAACTTTTTTATCAAAGAGAATATGGAAGCTTTTATGAGGGCTGGGACAGGTTCAAAGATCTTCAAAGGCAGTGTCCACCTCATTTGATTCCTTATGGGATTTGGTGAAGTAGTCTTTCTATAAAGGAGTCAATGTATCAGTTCCTGTTAATATTGATGCATCTGCTGGGAGAACCATCATGTGAAAGACTCCTGAAGATGCCTAAGAACTTTTTGAAGAAATGACAAACACCCAAAGCCTTTGGTCTAATGAAAGGGCTATTCCAAAAAGAGGGGGATCAATTGAAGTTGACAGTTTGACAATGCTAAATGCAAAGATGGATGATCTGTCCAAAATAATTGACAAGATGAGTGTGAATACAGTATCTACATCTAACTTATCTTCCTTTTATGAGTTATGTTAGGGTGGACATCAAACTATTGAATGCCAAATGATGTAAGGACTATCAATGGAGATTATAAACTATGTGAACAACTTTAAAGGGCAGTAGAACCAAGTGCATGGCAACACCTATAATCCAAGTCGAAGAAATCATCCTAATTTCTCCTGGAGTAATCAAGGAAACAACCAGTGGAAACCACAAGTTCCACCAGGTTTTGGAGGGTAGAATGCACAACATCACCAACCTAATTTCTAGTAAGATGAGGGTTCATCTTTAGAAACTTATTTAGAGAGCAAATTGGATAAGTTCATGGATGTAATTTTAGCAAAAATGACCCAACAAGATGAAGTAACAAAGAGGTTGGAGGGCAAATTTGAGCAGATGTACCAAGACACTCAGCTCATGTTCAAAAAGCATTCTTCCTCTATCCATAATTTAGAGGTGGAAATAAGACAATTGGCAAAGTCTTTGTCAGTGAGGAATTAAGTTGCATTGCCTAGCAACACTGAGAAGAATCCAAAAGAGCAGCTGAAGGCTATTACCTTGAGAAGTGGAATAGAAATTCAAACCCTAAAAGCAACTATGGAATATGAGAAAGAGAAGGAAAATGAAGAGGAGAAAGAACAAGAAGATAAGTGGAGTGAAGTGCAAGTGGAGGACAAAAATAAAGAGCAGCATATTAAAAAAACCAATACCACCATCAGTGAAGCCTTATAAACCTCTAGTTCCTTATCCTCAAAGGTTAAAGAAATAGGAGCATGACCAATAGTTTGCAAAATTTTTGGAGAGGTTTAAGGCACTCCACATCAATATGCCACTTGTGGAATGTCTTTCTCAGATGCCTAAGTATGCTAAGTTTTTAAAGGACCTGATTTCCAATAAAAAGAAGTTACAAGAGTTTGAGATAGTGACACTCATAAGGGAGTGTAGTGCAATCATCTTGAATAAACTTCCTTTGAAAAGCAAGCATCTAAGGAGTCTTACTATTCCATGTTCCATTTGAAATTTAAATTTTCAAAAAGCTCTATGTGATTCACGAGCTTCAATTAATCTTATGCCTTTGTCTGTTTACAGGATATTAGGGCTAGGAGAAGCTGAACCCATAAACATCTGGTTGCAACTTGCAGATAGGACAGTGAAAGAACCTGAAGGCATAGTGGAAGATGTGCTAGTAAAGGTTGGGAAATTTATTTTTCCAGTTGATTTTGTAGTCCTTAACTTTGAAGAAGATGAGGAGCCTTTTCTTTGCACTGTAAGAGCAATAATTGATATTTATGATGGAACTCTCACATTGAGAGTAGGGGATGAGAGCTGTAAGTTTAATGTTTATCAAAGTATAAAATATCCTTATGATGAGGATTTTTGCATATGAATTGGTGTTGTTGATAACTATGTGAATGAAGTCCAATGATAGAGGTTGGTATGGTCTATGGAAATTAAGAACATTGAGAAGTGTTTCAAGTACAATCCTCTTAAGATGAACTAAACCTCAAACACCAATCCCACATACTGCACATTCAATTACCAAACACTGAACCACACCACCCTTAACTATAAAACCACCAAAGCGAGACTTGAAACCTTTACCCCAATATTTAAGTTACACTTTTCTAGGAGAAGATCAAATACTACCTGTGATTATATCCTTTAAACTCAACAAAGATCAAAAGGATTTGCTAGTGGACATGCTGAAGAAGAGAATAAAAGCAATTGGTTGGCAGATTTCTGACATTAGGGGAATAAGTCCTTCTTATTGCATGCATAAGATTTTGAAGGAGGACTGACATAAGCCAACCATTGAAAGGCAAAGGAGGTTCAACCATAACATGCAAGAAGTGGTGAAGAAAGAAGTGGTCAAGCTTGTTGATGCAGGGATCATTTATCTAATCTCAGACAGCTTATGGGTGAGCCCGATTCAGTGTGTTCTAAGGAAAGGTGGAATAACAATTGTGAAAAAAGAGGAAGGGGAATCGTAAGCACCCAATTTCGGGATGATTTGAGTTTGGATGCGACAGAGGACCCGATGATGAAAATTGACTGTGAAATTAGATTTATTGGATTTGACTTATTGATTTTTAGACTAAATTGTAAATTATTTTTAGGACCTATTTTAAATTTTATTTTAATTATTTCCTTTTAAATAAATTTCTAAAAAAATCAAAGAAAAAAAAGAAAAAAATTTTCAAAAAAAATAAAATAAAAAAAGTTGGCAGAATGGGCCAAAATGCCCATTTAACTTCACAAAATTTTTTTGGCCGAATAAATTTCAAATTGGCCAAAGTGGCCATTCTCTTCAAATGTTTTGATCAGAAATATAGATTTCCGATCATAAATTTATATTTTCGGTCGAAAATATGAATTTTCAATGGTCCCATAGTTTATTTTATTTTATTTACTTTATTTAATTGTGATTGGTTGTCATTTGATTTATTTGATAAATATGTATTTATAAAGTAAATAATAAAAGTAAATTATTTTATTTTATTTTTATCCTGTATCCAATTTAGGGTTACAAGATGTTTTGTCTATATATATGTGATTTATTTCACAAAAATGGGAGGAGGCTCATAGGGTTTGATTTTCTATTCTTTCTGATTTTTTAGCCATGAGCCAAAACACTCTCTACTTTTCTTTATTTTGACGTACTTTTTTAGTTCTTTACCGGTAATCAGATTAAAAGAAATAAAAAATGATAGACAAACACAATAAAAGCCACAAGCTTCCATCAATTGGTGATCATCTCTTCTGAGGAACAATTAATACTACATCCCATTCTCAAATCTTCATTTCCTTCTTCTTTTATTTTGATTTTGATTTTGTTTGTTTATTTTATTTATTATTTTTCAATCATTCACTAACTATTTTTTATTTTATTTTATTTTTTATGAACATAATTATATAAACACATGGGAAAAGAACTATAAAACTCAAGAACAAGGATGAAAATTATTGTACATGATTACAAATTTTTTTACTATTCATTTGTTTATTTCTGATTGGAAAAATCAATTTCCAACCGGAAATATAACTAGCAATATCATTTTTTTTTTTGGTACAGCTTTTGGTTAACAACTGTTTTGTTCTTTTCCTTATGCTCCTTTTTATATTTTTTATTAATTCTTCATTTCACTTTTACTTTCTTTATTTATTTAGTGTTGTTATTCATTTGATTATTTTAGCAATATTTATGTCTATAGTTTATTTTATTTTTCTT
>CATIWM010014759.1:0-16736 GCA_949671775.1 Mallotus repandus | reverse complement strand
TGGCGACTCCACTGGGGATAGAAAAATTGATTCCAGTGTTTTATAATTTATCATCTTTGATTATTTCCTTTGCATTTTCTACATTCACTACATATTTTCACACAATGAGCATAATAGTCCCGAATAACCCGACAATAATCTTTGCTTTGCTGCCTGTGTTTCACTCTAACCTGGTGGAAAAGTATTCGATTATTGTCACACATAGCACACACTTATCCACGTCACACAGACCCTTAAGTGGGGAGACGTAATGGATGTATATAGCTGTAGGAGCCGTAGCTTATTACCTTTGACTTAGCTTATGTAATGACCTAGCAACTTTCATTAAGATTTTTCCAAGTGTGTGTGATTTATACCATTTAGTAATCCTTGTAATAAAGCCTGAGCCCATTTACAAGTGGACTATGCCAAAATTGGGCCTTTCATGCCCACTGTGGCCCATTAAAATGGACTTTGGTTTTATTTAAAAGAATTGCTACTTGTTCGCCTCGTCTTGAGAGTTATTTTGCATACCTCAATTTTAAGGTCCCTTGTTGATAATTAAAATCCAGCCAATAATCCTAGAAAAAGGAACTCACCATTGAACGCATGTGTGGGAGGAATAAGGGTGGAGGTACCGCTTGAAAACTTTGTCTTGTTATGTGTTACATGTAAATAAAATATATGCTTATTTCTTTAAATATTAAGGTGAATCTGCATATCATGCATACATGTCATACATATCTCTAACCTGTGGTGGTTGTAGATATAGATCTAAATCAGTCACCCACTTGGACACGCACCAACATCGGCTGTTTAGTTAGAATGTCAAAAGAAACAACATCACCAAGTTTTGATCCTGAACAGTTTAAAGCAGAAATGGCCAAACAGACCAGAACAATCATGCGAGAGATAATGGCAAAGATGATGAGTTCAATCAGAGAGAAACCATCAGCGCCTCTACCACCACCATTTGATCTTGATGCTGAGAATCCAGGGAGGTGAGAAATAGAAGATGATCAGGACACTTTACTAGAAGAACCTATGATTCGATAAAGGGTGGATGTTATAGAAAATGTAGAGAAGTCGGACTAGGCCAAAGACATCACCAAGATCATGGCTTATATGTAAATGATGATGAAAGAAAAAGGGATTGATGCCCCGATGGATTACACTAGCTTTGATCAAGATCGCAAAGCTAAGGACCCTTTACCTCAAAAGTTCCAGTTCCCAGACATGAAGAAATATTCTAGAACTGATGACCCACACTTGTACTTAAAATAGTACGTGACCTATATACAGGCAACAGAATTGACCAAGCCTTAAATTGTTAAGCGATTCCCCCTATCTTTGGAGGGTGGTTTAATATAATAATACTATACTTTGGAACCACATGTGCAGAGTGACTGGAAAGAATTGTGTGCCGCATTTATCAATTAGTATGCTCTGAATGCTCCAATAGAGGTGTCTCTAAGGGACTTACAGAACATAAAGCAAAAGTTCAATGAGTTATTCCCTGAGTATTTGACTAGATAGAGAGGAAAATTATCACAAATGAAGCATAGACCGACATAATCTGACTAGCTGACAATAGTAATGAAAGGTTGTGTCCCATCGCTTTCTAGAAAATATAGGGATCTTAAGATCAGAAATTTTGAGAAGTTACACGGATTTGGGGTACAGAAAGAGTCTGACCTTGCATAGGATAAGAAATTCTTTAGCGAATGATCTACAAGCAGAGAGGGAACCAGAACCAGTAGTGTGATTAGACCAAGCAGTAACTTTTCAAATCAATGTCATCGAACAACCCTGAAGATTTTCTAACTTGGGAAGACCTCTTAAAGCTCATTGAAAATAACCTAATACGACCTCTACCTCAGAGACCGCCTTTCCCAAATGTTGACCTAAAGTTTTATTGGAAATATCACCAAACTATCAGACATGACACTGATGGTTGCATTCGCCTGAAATATGAAATTCAAGATTTAATCGATTCAGGCAAGTTAACCGACCCAGAAACTAGAAAACCAAACACCAGAAATAACCCTTTACCCAATTATTGAAACGTACCACCACCAAATCCATCCATCCTCATGATAAACACCAGTTTGACCAAGGAGCAAGTCCTTAATTCCTTCATTGATGCCACGCCTACACCACAAAAACCTGAACATGAAAACTTAAACCCAAATGAGCAGCTCAAGGAGCTCAATGTAAATATTTTAGACATATGGAGCTCTGATGAGGAAGAAGAAGGATGGGTTGATCTATGGAAATGTGATAAGAGAAAGAAGGCTCAAACGATTAGAAGGGTTGAGAAAAAGAAGGAAGAAGCAAAATCTGATGAGCGAGGAAATGAGAAGATGGGTTCAGAAGAAGAAGTGAAAAAGAAGGAAAAAGATTATAAAATAAAGCAGAACAAGAAAGCTATTATGCCAAGAGAGATGAGAAAACTCTCGCTAGTGTTTGGGAGTTGCTTATGCACTCTAGAGCCCATCGGGAGGCACTGGTTATAGCTTTTTATCATAAGAAGATCCTTACAACTTGCACTCCCAATCAAATGGTTGATTCATTAACGGAGAGCCCTCAAGGGGCAATTGTGTTCACAGATGATGATATACCCTTAGAGGGTAGAGATCACAACAAAGCCTTGTTCATCAACGCCGAAGTAAAGGTAAAATTAACTTACTGTGTGATGGTGGATAATGGATCCACAATCAATATGTGTCCTCTAAAGATTTTGCCAAAGCTGGGATTGACTGTGGCTGAGTTAAAGATATCTGAAGTAGTCATCAAGGCCTATGATGACACCAAGAGGCCAGTCGAAGGACCTTTAGAGCGCTAGTCAAGACAGGACCAATAGAGGTTTGGGTCAATCTGCATGAGATTGATATCCCAGTCACTTTTGCTATATTATTGGGGAGGTCGTGGTTCCATCCCTTGTTAGGAGTGCCATCAATTATGCACTAGAAGATTAAGTTCCCACATGAGAGGAAAGTGGTCACAATAACAGTAGAAACTGAAGCTGTTGTGGCCGCTCTAAAGCTAGCTCCGAATGAGATTTCGGTCAATCTAAGTTTTGAGGTCTGTGTGATTTATGAAGACGAGTTGAATCCAAAGATTGTGAGCATGATGAAAAGCATGAACTTCATGCATGGTATAAGGTTAGGAAAGAACTAATAAGGCCCACCAAGGTTCATTGAGAGAAAGACTCCAATTTTAAAATACAGAGTAGGATACTAGGGTGATGATGCTCTTAAGGAAAGAAATAAAGATAAGACTGAGTCTGGGAAGAACAAAGATGGAGCTGAGCTTAAGTGGAAACCACTATAGGAAACCTTTGTGGAAGAGGGTTATGCTGGCAACCCCGAACCATTGATGATAGCCGAAAAGATGATCCTTAGATTTGAAATCTTTTCTGAGCATATGGTTGCGATCTAAGAATTAGTTGCCAAGGAGCCTATGGTGGACGAACTAGTACAGAATCTCGAACCAAAAAATGACATCCCTACAGCAGAGCTGAAGGACTCTGGGATCAGAAGGAGGAGTGTGATTTTTAATCTTTTATTCGATCATGGATGTCTTCTATGATGATCTTGACATTTCTATTACAAACATGTTTAATACTAATGATATTTTCTTTTCCAAAGTTAATGCAATAAAATATAACTTTGCTTATTTGTGTGATGTGTTCCCTAAGAATTATTATGTTTGTGATGATCACTTCATGCATATGTTTGACATTAATTCAGTGCAAACTGAATTATTTAATTTAGGCAAATGTGACAATCCTAAGCATATACTTATTGCTTCTAATTTAACTCCTGATGCGAGAAAAAAAAAAAGAAAGAAACCTTAAAAAGAAGATAAAAAGTATTCACTTGGGGTTACGAGGATATGCCCGAAATTGATAGGGAAATTATAGAACACAGAATTCCTACATATCCTCAGATTATGCTAGTAAAGCAAAAGAAGAGAAGATTGAGGCCAGAATGGGCTCTTTTGATAAAAAAAGAAGTGGAAAGCAGCTGAAAGTAAAGTTCTTAGAAGTAGTGGATGATACGCAATGGCTAGCCAATATAGTGCCAGTTCCTAAGAAGGATGGAAGGGTCAGAATATGTGTAGACCATAGGGATTTAAACGAGGCTTGTCTAAGAGATGATTTTTCTTACCACATATTGACACATTGGTTAATAGCACAACCTTAAGTGCTATGTACTCCTTTATGGATGGTTTCTCGAGATATAACCAGATCATGATGGTAGTGATTGACAAGTTAAAAACTTCGTTCACCACCAAATGAGGCGTCTATCATTTTTTAGTCATACCATTTGGATTAAAGAATGCAGGAGCTACCTATCAAAAGATGGCTACCACTTTATTACATGATATGGTACACAAGGAAATAGAAGTATACGTGGACGATATGATGGTGAAGTCTCTAACATGGGAAGGACACTTTGAAGCTTTAGACAAGTTCCTAACCAGAGCTGAAAAGTACAATCTCAGATTGAACCCAAAGAAGTATAATTTTGGGATAACCTCTGGAATGCTGCTTATGACATCGTCAATCATAAAGGGATTGAAGTGGGTCCAGATAAGGTTAAAGCGATCCGAGAGATGCCCGCGCCAAAGAACGAGAAAGAAGTCATAGGGTTCATTTGATGATTACAATACATCAGTAGGTTCATAGCCAGGTTGACTACCATTTGTAAGCCAATCTTTAAGCTCTTAAGAAAGAATCAGTCGGTGATTTAGGATGGCAAGTGTCAGCAGGCTTTTGAAACTATCAAAACTTATTTGATGAATCCTCCAGTATTACAACCTCCAAGGCCGGGTAGACCTTTAATTCTTTATTTAGCGATTGAAAGAGAAGTAGTGGGTGCAATGTTAGCTAAAGAAAGCGATGAGCATGTCGCGTATTACCTGAGCTAGAAACTCTTGCCTTATGAGGCCAATTACAGTCTAGTAGAATAGACATGCCTAGTTGTGATTTGGACCATAAAGAAGCTCTAGCATTACTTCCAGTCATACAGGGTTCAAGCCATTTCAAAACACAATCCACTCAGATTCCTCCAACAGATTCCGTCACTCACAAGAAAATTGGCCAGATGGTTGGTTTTGCTCATAGAATTCGACATGGATTATGTGGCAAAGAAAGTAGTAAAAGGAAGAGCTATGGTAGACTTCTTGGCTCAGAATCCGATAAATGACGGACATGAATGGGAGTTGGAGTTTCCAGATAAGCACCAGGGGGCAATCGAAATCCAAAAATGGCAAATGCACTTCAATGGGGCTATTAATAGAAAGGAAGCAGGCATAGGTGTAATTATAATCTTACTAGAAAGAGAAATGATCTTGATGGCTAAAAGTTTGGAATTTAAAGTCACCAATAATCAGGCCAAAGACGAAGCCTGCATTTTCAGTTTAAAAGCACTTCAGACCATGGGGGCAGAAGAGGTTACAATAAATAGAGACTCTATATTGGTAGTTAAATAGATCTCCAAACAGTGGGAAGTGAGAGAAGATAAGTTGAGACTGTATTAGGACTATTCGGCTACTGTCCTGTTATCTTTCGCTCAATGCAAAATCATTCATTTACCATGAGAAGATAATCAAATGGAAAATGTGTTTACCATTTTAGCTTATACCTAGGAAGGAGGAAAATAAATAGAAGTCAAACCTTTGATTCTTGTAAAGTCATGAATCCCGTGTTATGAAGAGATAAGGGTGATGCCGGTTGACTCCATAAAAAGGTCGTGGTTCTACAATTTACAACAATACTTAGAAATGGGGCAGTTTCCCGAGGATGCTGATAGGAAAGAAAGGATGTCTCTTAGGATGTTGTCTCATTAATTCATAAATCATAATAGAATGTTGTATAAAAGAGCGGCAACATGGGTGCATTTGAGATGTGTGGATAAGAATGAGGCTCATAAGCTTATGAAAGTGGTTCATGAAGGAGTATGTGGTCCGCATATGAATGGAACGGTCCTAGCCAAGAAAATAACTCATTAAGGCTACTTCTGGCTAACAATGGAAATAGACTGCGTGAAATTTATGAAGAAGTGTCATAACTACCAATCATATGGTGATGTTAGTCATTTACCCTCCATGGAGCTTCAAGGGATGACTTCTCCCTGGCCATTCGTAGTTTGCGAAATTGATATCATAGGGGAGATAAGATCGAAAGTGTCAAATGGTCATCATCACTTTGTGGTGGCTATCGATTACTTCTCCAAATAGGTTGAGGCATAATCATTTGATACTATTGGATCAAAATAAATGGCAAGGGTTATTGAGAAGAATATAATTTATAGATATAGGTTGCCTTACCATGTAGTCTTTGATAATGGCATTCGGTTTTGAGTCGAGACAGCAGCTTTGCTAAAAGAGTACAGGATTGAGCATCATAGGTCATCTCCATATAGGCCACAAGAAAATGGTGCAGTTGAAGCCGCAAATAAGAACGTGAAGAAGATTTTATCCAAGATGATGGAAAACTATTGGGATTGGTCAAATTATCTGCAATTCGCATTATGAGGGTATAGAACCACTGCTAGAACGTTGACTAGAGTTACTCCGTACTCTTTGGTCTATGGATGTGAAGTTTTATGGCTAATAGAAGTTGAGATTCAATCACTGCCAATAGAAGTTGAGATTCAGCCACTGCCAATAGAAGTTGAGATTCAGTCACTGAGAGTTCTTCTAGAGTTTAAAATTCTCGAATATCAATGGGTAGAGAGCCGATTGGCACAACTAACACTCTTAGATGAGAGAAGGGTGAAAGCTACATATCATTCTTAGTTGTATCAGAAGAGAAGAACTTGAGCTTACAACAAAAAGATCAAGCTAGGTAAGATCAAAGAGAGTGACTTAGTGTTGAAACTGACCAAGCCGATTATGACCAATCCACGGGGAAAGTTTAAACCGAACTAGGAATGTCCATACATGGTGAAGAAGTTATTCTGCAAGGGCGCTAGTATACTATCAGACTTAGAGGGAAATGAATTCAGAGAGCCCATCAACCTAGATAAACTAAAGAAATACTTTATGTGAAGTCTCGCTAGGGAGAAAACCTCGCAAAGGGGCTACCTAGGCAAAAATAAGAGACAAGAAAAAAAGGAAAAATTAAAAAATCCTACTAGATTGAAAACCTCAAAAGAGGCGGTCCAGAAAAAAATTAAGGACATAGAAAAGGAGAGAGAGAGAGAAATAGTCAGTTGGAAAACTTACAAGGTAAGCCAACTGGCAACAGGAGATGTATTAGAAGCAAAATGTATAGTCACTTTATGCTTAAGTTAAATAAAATTGTTTGCCATTGTTACTGTTAAGCATTGCATTAAGTATTCATTACAAACTGTTTAGTTAAAAAGGGAAATTCCATCTACCAAAAAGCAAATAAAGATTAAGTTACATAAACTAATTTTGCTTTGTTTTCTTGAATTGAACACTCGATGTTTGCAATACTCTTGTTCTTTTATTTATTGTAAATTCATCCGTTTTTGTCTGTTGTAACTGAATCCACTCCTTGTACAGATCATCAGTTGACGGATCTCCATTATAGTCAAAGCACCTCAGGATGGCTTTATGAGTCTAAGTTTCTACCAGGTTATCTAGAAAGTTCTAAAAAAGAGGTCTTGGCTCAAATTCATGGAATGGACCTATAATTAGCTGCTTCTGCCCATATTGCCTGCAAAGTCGACCAAGGTTGTAGAAAATAGCAAAGTGGAGGCTGGCTATAGGAGCACAGTAGGTGTCAAACCGAATAGTCATATGTTGCAATCTCTACCAGGGGAACATCCACTAGATCAAAGTATTAGGAAATGTAGCCAGCCAGCTCCACACATCTTCCAGAATGGGGTAAAATCTTTAGGTACGGCAGTGTTTGGCTTTGTAATGTGTAATGTCTTGAGGAGGGTCTAATAACCTCGATTTTTCATGAAACCATGTCTGTCCAGTTTATAAATGAATAAAAATGGTAGAAAAACAGTAAGTGGAGAGAGAAGAGAAAGAAGCTAACCTCCAATAGCAGTGGACTTCCAAAAAATCATCTAGTTTCTGCAAAGTTGTCTAACCCAATGATGGTCTCTGCAAAAATAAAAGGAAAAGGGTTAAAACCCGCTTCTACTTGATCCAGAAAGTGGAGAATCTTTAAGTCATAGTTTCCAAAAAGGGGAGACAAGCAGGAATTGAGCATACAGACATAGAGTCATCATTCGAGGCCAATACACCTCCTTGTTATCCATGGCTATTACAACCTTTAAGAGAGAATCAATTAAAATCTTAGTGCTAAAAATATGATGAAGCAAAAATTGAGGAGAAAAAATGAAAATTCTAGCCATTTGATACTGCATCGAGTGCAAATCTGGGGTTTGAACCAAAGGAACTGTAATCTGTCGAGTAGAACCTAGTTGAGAGCCTGGGATAGCTTTAAATTCCTCTACCATGTTGAATCTGAAGACATGCTTTTGGGGATCCCAAAATTGAGCAAGAGCATGAAGAAATGGAAAATTAATCTTCCTAGTATGTAAGGATCAAAAAACAGATAGATGAAATGGCTCTAATTTAGACTAAGATTCACCATCTAAGCTTTTCAGGATCGACTGCAGCTATTTCAAGCTTCTTTCAGTCATTTTCGGAGGGCAGAATGTGTTCTAGAAAGAGAAAGTGAAGAAAAATGGCAGAAATGGAAATTACGATTTTTAAAGAAGCTAGGGATTTATAAAGGGACAACAGAACCACCGATGAGGCGACCGCCTCCTCGAAGGGGCGACGCCTCTTCAGCAGGAAATAAAGAGGCGATGCCTCATTAAAGAGGCTATCATCTCTCCACCAGAAAAGGAATAAATTTGGGATACAATCACACAATTTTAGTTGTAAACATGGAATCAAGTTGTATGAGAAAATAATTCGTGCAAGTTAAGAACACTCAATGGCTTTTGAAATTTAAAGTATTTGAAATAGAAGTTAATTTTGAAGTACACCATCTAACAAAATATGAAAAAAATTCCTAAACTTTAAAATTAATAATCATATATTATTCTCAGAATCAGAAAAGGCTCCTAGTCTAATGAGCATCTGAATCTTTGCTCTTGGAATCCCTGCCCTCCTCGGCATCATCGTCCTCATCCTGATCAATCTTTAGCACCTCAATTTGATGCTTAAGGGAACCAATCCTCACCTGGCTTGCCTCATCACAATCCTATCAAAGAAAATACAAGGTGAGTGAATCATGCGAGCATGCATACATATAGGAATAAGAAGAACACTTACCCTCCACTGTTGAGTAATGTCTAACGTGTAATCTCTCTAGGCCTCAATCAGCCTGTACATATACTGACCTTTCTCCAAAGGAATCTGCATTATTAATAAAATGATTAATACTAACAAACATGTCGAGAATGATTTAGAAATAGGTCAAGAACAAACTCACGTGAGTAGTGCCCTCGATGATACATGTTGGCTTAAGGCTCTCATCCAAAGTCAAGAACTGCCAAGACAACTCTCCGAGAGGAACCCAACATAGAGCCAGAGGATCAGGAAGATGAACAAAGCTGCTAGCCACTATTTAAGAGGTAAAGCTAGAAGGAGCAATGGGAGGTCTGATCTGCTATGCCCCGGATGAAATTCCCTCTCCACCCTGATCAATGCAGGGTCTCTAAGAAGACCTCTCTCACGCCTGAGGCGTAGCGCATGGTACAGGTCTAGTAGCCGTGACCTGAAAGCAAAAGATCATAAAAGAACATGAAAACTTTAGAAATGTGAGCTAAGAATCAAATACATACCTGAGAGGTGGAGCTGATAGTCAGGGGCACTCGATGTAAGAGGTGCGTCTGAGCAAAATCCAGACACCAGCTCTTCACCCGCACAGTATGATCAGTGGCTGGCTCCCCAATAAAAGCATGATCAAGCTCCTCACCCTCTAACTCTTGAGTCCAGAAGATGTACCGGAGAGGAGACTTGGGGACACGTCTCGCTCGGGGACCCCCACTTCTGTTATAGACCCTCTCACCGAGGTACCATATGCGGAAATTGAGACCTCAGAGTAGGACTCTCTGTAAAGAGAGTGGCCTAGAGCAAACCATCTTGGGGTTCCACTTGTTCTCTAGCCCTCATGGATCACTTTGTATCTGCAAAAATGCAACAGGTTAGTAAACAACATTAATAAAATTTTAAAAAAAACTTTTGGGCTTTGTAGGTACCACCTCCAGAGCCAAGGAGTTTAGTCGCTCTCAGTGGATGTGTACGA
This sequence comes from Mallotus repandus, assembly GCA_949671775.1. Lineage (NCBI taxonomy): Eukaryota > Viridiplantae > Streptophyta > Magnoliopsida > Malpighiales > Euphorbiaceae > Mallotus > Mallotus repandus. The sequence continues at coordinate 6,505 of CATIWM010014759.1, read as the reverse complement.
GTGCCAGATGCCTCTTTCAAGTATGGCTAGCACCCCACCTCCCGACAGCCGAAAGATGATCTCCTACATGGAAAATTCTAGCAATCAGCTCTAGCTCTAATCTCTAGACCTGTAAAGGAAATTGTTAGCAAATAACAATAATAACCAAAAGAAAAAAAAACTTTCAAAATGAATCAAGAGAAAGGAAAGTACCAGAGTGGCATGCCAAAAGCCATGGAACCTCTTCACACCGCATACTACCTCATCCATGCTCCGGTATAAGTATGCCAGGGCACAACTGCCCCAGTTATAAGAGGGCACCAAGTCTAAATCCTAGAGCGGTATGAGGAACATTATATCAATGAAGTTGGTCGTGTCAGCAAAAAGAGTGGTACCAAGAAGGTAAACTAGGATTGCTCGCACCAACTGATCAATCTTTAGAGGAGTGGTGATCGTCGCAAGTCTCTTACGGGTGTAGAAGCTCTGGATCAAGTCAAGCTTGATGGTATAAGTCCCCTTCATTTTTGGGACCATACCAAGAAGGCGATCGACATAAGAAATGGTGTCTGAGGTCATCTGATACGGACACGTATCAAAAGGAACAAAGTCTCCAACACAGGAAATCCCGGTGATGGCGGTGAACGCAACAGGATCTAGTGTGGGCTCCCCGAAGGGGAAATGGAAGGTGTGTGTGGTATCAAACCACCTCTTCATCAATGCATGAAGGGGCTAGTAATTTGTCTTCCCCTGCTCCTTCGAGAGAGAAAGGATGAAATCCTCAAAACGGATGTCCTGGATCCGGTCCTTCTGATCATCTGTGAGCTCGTTGTAGAAAACTCAAGCCCCATGAAAGTTTTTTGTGCCCTTAAATGTATGGGAATCATGCTACAAAAAGAAATTAGGGAGTTGAATTAATATAATACTATTTAGATATTTTTGGTAGTTAGATTAAAGAAGCAAAAAAAAGCAAAAGAAGAGAGGGAATTTTCTGCTCAAGAGGCAACGCCTCTGTGAAGAAGAAGCAACGCCTCTTTGCTAGGAAGCGACATCTCTTGGATAAGAGGTGACATCCCCTGTGCATGTGATATCCTAATAATGGTATAAAAAGGTGAATGGCTCTTTACTAAGAGGCGACGCCTTGTTCTTAAGAGGCAATGCTTCTGTTCCAAATGCTTTATTTTAAAGTTGCGATCACCCCTTCTTAAAGAATCTATCATCATATCAAAGAGGCGATCACCTCCTCGAGGAGGCGACGCATCTGCAAGTCGAAGAACAACATTCTGTTCTCGATTTTTCACTAAAATTCACACAATTTCAATCAATACTATTTCGAGTCCTAATTGGTAAATAGATATTCATTCATCCTAACCCAATGCAATTTTGCAGGAAAAATGAAAATATTTGAGTACTAACCTCTCCGGATGCCGAAGAACAAATGTGGCTCTTCAAATCCGCAAGTAGAGGAATCGCATCTCCTCTCATGAATCTGAGATTATGTGGGGAGCGAATGGTGGGCGGTACGGGATCCCAATCAGGCAAATCCAGCGTTCTTCCGATGTCTATTTTTGAACGAGAAGAAGAACGGGAAAGAGAGAAAGAAAGAAAAAAAGAAAGAAAGAAAAGAAAGAAAAAAGGAAAAATTGCCTTTTTATATGCAATAAAAAAATTAATTAATTAATTTTGATGATTTTACTTCTCGGGTGTACCCCCGAAATCAATAATGATGAATTGAAGTTTTTTCCTAATTGAAACATCAGTTTAAAAAGCGTCTGGTCAGGTTATATCCCTGAAATGTACATTACAAGGAATGTCTGGTCGGATTGTATTCCCAAAGTACATTCTTTTATTCAAGAGCATCTGGTTGGGTTGTATCCTTGAAGTGCGCATCTTAAGAAGCGTCTAGTCGGATTATATCTCCGAAGTGCGTGTCACAAGGAATGTCTGATCTGATTGTATTCCTGAAGTGCATTCTTCTATTCTAAAGCATCTGGTAAGGTTGTATCCCCGAAGTGCGCATCACACAAAGCGTCTAATCGGGTTGTATCCCTAAAGCACGCATTACAAGGAGTATATGGTCAGATTGTATCCTCGAAGCACACATTCTTCTTTATTGAGTGAAGTTTTGGGTCAAAAAGGCTCAGAATTCACGATAAATTATAATAAAAATCTAATCGGGCTAGAAAAACTTGAGGATCACGGCTACATTTCCATCTATTTTTACTGAGAGTAGTATGGGGTTAGAAAGGCTCAGGATTCATGGCAAACTATAATGAGTGTCTGATCGAGCTAGAAAAACCCAAGGATCACGGTCACATTTTGAGACATTTTAGTAAGTTTAAAACTTGACCTCTTGGGTTTGAATTTTCGAGCTTGACAACCCAAGTGAAGCTTACGAGTCAGGTATATCGTTCTTACTGTTGTTATGCATGTTGCTTTTCAAAAAAAATTGATTTCATAAATCAGATTTTTTAAAAAACCAAAGGGATAAACTGTGGACACCCTCTGTTTGATCGACTTGCAACGAAAGCCCAATGATGAGATAGTCCAAATATTGAATGCAAGAAGACCTGAAATCTTCTTTGGAATGGACCTGAAAGCCTAAACCAATCCCAAAACCTTAAAATGCCAAGCTTAAACCAAAAAAAATGAAACTTTAAGCCCAACCCAAGCCTTTTAGGCCCAGCTAGGCCTGTTGAAGAGTCGATCGCCTCTTCGATGAGGCGTCGCCTCTTTAGCCTGGCATTGGTGAGACTACGCCTCTTTTGTGGCTGACCTACTTTGTATTAAATGTATTTTTGACCTCATTACACCAAAAGTGGACCCACATATCTCTAACCTGCAAATTTTTGTGGGAAAATATGACTTTGAAGGTAGCAATGAGGGTGAAAGATAGAAGAATTATGGGAAATCATGATTTTTTATCCTAACTTAGTTTTTGGGGAATTGAGAAGAAAGAGAGGAGAGAGTTTATATAGAGGTTTTGAGGGGCTGAGAAAGGAATGTTAGAAACTAAAAAATATAGAAAAACTAAGAAAAGAAAAGAGGACATTTTAAGAACAAGAAAGAGGAAAAGAGGAAGAGGAAGGAGAAGAAAAAATAAGTTTTAGCCAAAGAAAGTTCATTTTTCTTAAAGAACAAGAAAGTTCTCTTGCATTCAAAGACTCAAATCAACAAACCAAACTCTGAGTGCTCAGTTAGGAGCATCAAACATGGTTCATTCAGTAAGAATTTTCATTTTTAAGTTTTGAATTATTCTTTTTTATAGAAACTTCATTTCTGGACTTTCCATTGAATGTTATGTGGAAGACATAATTGTGTGAAATATTGAAGTGTTAGTGATAAAGTTATGTTTACTTTGCATTTAATTCAGCTTACTTAGGATTCAAGCAACATGTGAGTTGTTGTATTCCTGGTGAAGAGATGGCGTCTCTTTAAAGAGACGTCGCCCCTTTGTAAAGAGGCTATGCCTCTTAGCCAGGAGGTGACGTCTTTTTGAAGAGGCGATCGCCTCCCCACTAAAATCCTGCATAAGTCTATTTTGTTTTTGGTATCCTTTTGGTTTATTTTCAATTTTTGATACATTTCTGCTATTTTGTATCTTCAATATTGCATGAGATTTTCATGATATTAAGTATGTTTGAATAATCAATCCATGTATAAATGAATGTTCATGCCTATTTTGTGCAAATTGAATTCAATTTCTTTTGTAAATGAAATTGTTATTTTGAGATGGAACTAATCATTGTTTGTTGTAGGGATTTCTCGGTGATTTCTAATCATTAAGTAATTAGTATGTTAATTATTTCTTGAGAGGATTTTCATGTGATTTATTCCCAAGTTATCATTGGTTTATCTTCGGTTTATTTTTGGTTTATGTTACTTTATTCGAAGTAAAATGTTGTAATCCCTAATCCCTTCCCCCATTTATTTGGAATGTATAATTGTAATTCATCATTATTATTACTTGATCAAGTGTCAGATAATAAACCTGCAAAAATGACTAATGAGCAAAATTAGACATTAAATATAATACTGAAAATGCTTGCGATTCAAATAATAAATAAGGAAATAATTAAATAATCAAAGGTAATAAAATACAAAACACACACGAAAGTCAACCACAAGGTTGGGTGGGCATTCAAATGCCCATACCTAGTTTCCGAATCCGATCTCTGATGACGGCTTCTTGGAACCTTCATGGAATCCAGTTGCTGTATAATGTGTCCTGACTTTCATCTCGGTGGTGACTCTATCTCCATTTTGGGCCCCAAGCCCGTTATATATTTTCTAGTAGGCCTTGAACTTGCAAAGTGTCGTGGTCCCCAAATATTTGGGCGCGCGATTGACCCCGCCGCCTACACATATTTAGACTAGTACTTGAACTGTTTAGCCTATGTTATGTTTGTGGTTATTGAGTTAGTAATCCCTTTAAGGCCAATTGATAGTAGTGGGCCTTGATTTTGTGTTCTTTTGGTTCCTATGTTATGATGGCAGCATGGACAATCATGTATTGGACCATTAATGGAAAGCCCATTTCCAAAAACATAAATATCAAATTTGTTTAAGACACTCTAAAAAATATATATATTTTTTAATAAACAATCTAAAAATAAATAGTCTAAGGGCATCTCCAACAATAAACATCAAAATGCAACAAATTTTGCTCTAAAATGTATCTGCTATAGTAAATTTACTCCAACAGCTTACTTCATTTTCAACTTCAAAAAGAATATTCTCCACATATTTCTATCCAATACTAATATCATATTATTTAAATATTTTACATATTACACCTATAATTTATTCAATATTTACAATATACACCCATATATTTATTTATAATAAAAGTTATTATTTGAATATACTTTTTAATATAAAAAATATATAAATAAAATAAATAATATTTTTTATTAGTAAATAATATAAATACATTCTATTAATTTTAAAATTAAATAATATAATATATGAAGATAACTAAAAAAGACAATAAAATAAATGTATTAAACAATATAAAATTACATCTGAAAATTAAAGTAGTCTACTACAAGCACTAATTAAATTAAAAATTACAAATCACATTAAATGGATGAAAAAATGGCATAAAAAAGCCATTGGCGTAAAAAAAGCCAAATCAAAGAGAATAAAGGAGGAACTGGAATAAAAAATGAATCTTATTCTGGAAGAAAATTGACAGGTTGTTGATATGCTAAAAAAGGCTAACACCAAAAAGGATAAAAAGGCGGTCGTCCTGGAATTCAAAGAAGAAAATAAGATTTTGTTTACAAATCTTAATTCTATCGAAGATCCTGAATTTCGTGCATTTATGACAATTGAAAAAAGGAGGATTATGCATAAAAGAGCTCAATAACATCAACCAGCACCTCCTACATCAAATGATTTTGGTGAATTTTTATATTGGTGGATCTGACTCTGATATACCAGAATATTAAATTATATGTAATTTAACGTACACTTTCGGGTATTATTAATTTTAATATTTTCATTGGGTGTTTTCTTAAATCGGTTGTTAAATTAATGCAAATCTATGGTTGTTAAATTTTTTCTATCCAAATTTTAATATTAGTTAAGTAATTTAATATTAATATTATTTAAGTAAAAAATTATTTAAATAAAAATTTATATTATTTAAGTAAAAATTAATATTATTTTTAAGTGACAGTATTAATATTATTTAATTAAAAATAATTAAATCAAATTTTTATATATTTGATAATAATATGAGAATTTAATATAAATTTGAACTAAATTAACAAAGTTATTCGGACTATATTGAAACAAATGATCAAAAATAGTTGTTATTGGAATTCAAGACAATAAAAAAGGGAAATGCATAAAATAAAAAAGTTGGCTGCATATAGGAGCTTGTACATTTTACAACTGGTTTTGACACCTTGTTGAAGAGAAATTATGAGTGCAAAATCAATAAATGGACCTTGTTGGAGATGGCCTAACTGGTCCATATATATCTGTAATATATATAAATGTAAGAAGAGGGGGGAGAACAGACAAAATTTTAAAAAAATATTCATTCATTATTATACATAATTAGATAATTTAGTCATTTACAAATAAAATAAAATAAAATGTAATTATAATTTGAAAGTATATTTTTTATTCCAATTAGGTTAACTTCTATTTTATTTCTAATAAAAATTATATTAATTGAAATGTAATTCCAGTTTAATTGAAAGTATGTTTTTTATTTTAATTAGGTTAACTTCTATTTTATCTCTCAAAAAACTTCTAATTTAATTGAAAGTATATTTTCTTTTCTAATTAGGTTCAATTATATTTTATCACAAATAAAAATTAATTTAATTAAAATATAATTCTAATATAATTGAAAGTATGTTTCCTATTTTAATTAGGTTAACTTCTATTTTATATTTAATAAAATTAAATTAAATTAAATTAATTAAAATGTAATTCTAATTTAATTGAAAGTATATTTTCTTTTCTAATTAGGTTAACTTCTATTTTATCTCTAATAAAAATAAAATTAATT
>CATIWM010014743.1:0-28719 GCA_949671775.1 Mallotus repandus | reverse complement strand
TGGTTCATGTTAGTTTGGAGATTGAGAATAAAGATTGAAGAACAATAAGCCTTCCATTGAACAGGGGGTTTTCTCTTTTTCAATTGTTGCATATTTATTTTAATGATTATGTTTAATTTCTTTTCTTCTTCATCTCCATCTTTTTCTTTTTTAATTAACATGAGTGGCTAAATTCTTAATTAGGGTTCTTACCACAATTCAACCATGGGCTAATCACAATTAATCTTAAATCATTAATCTAGATCCTTTGGTTGTTGTTAAACTTAATCATTAAAATAAATATGCAACAATTGAAAAAGAGAAAACCCCCTGTTCAATGGAAGGCTTATTATTCTTCAATCTTTATTCTCAATCTCCAAACTAACATGAACCAGAATAATTCCTTGTCCTCCCTAAAAATTGATTAAGAAGAAAAACTTATAAAAGAAAATTTTGTTCTAAAAATAATAATAATAATATCCCTCTGGGCAATGAAAGTTACATATATTTAAAACCCTAATCTCCAGCCCTAGGGTTAATGCTTTGTGAAATCTCCAGATTGCCCCTGACTAGTCAGCACTGAAATTAAAATTTGGATTCCTCCATCAGCACGGCGCACGGCCGTGTGACCTGATTCTCGTGAAAATGTGGCGACGCAAGGCGCACGGCCGTGCAAGTTAATTTTTCAGCACTACTTCTCCTTGCACCATTCTGGACATTTTTTACTCCCATGCAACTTTCTCCATTGTCCTTTATTTCCTAAATGCATAAAAATTAATTAAAAATAAATGAAATAATACTAAAAACAAATAAACATGCAAATCATGCAAAAAGTGCTTAATTGAAGAAAAACTAAACAAAAGAAACATAAATGTAAGTGAATTTACACCTAAACCTAATGCTTTGAGTGCTTAAAACAGTGCATTTTTCACACTCATCAGGAATACATGAAGAACAATCTTCTTGTGGTAGTAAATAAAGATGTTGTTCCCTGGGATTCTGAAAGGAGCATTCCTTCATCGACCAAATAGGTGAGCAGAAGCTTGATGACTTCAGAACGGTATTCTGCTTGGTTTGCTTCTCCTCAAGAATTTATGAAGATCAACTCAGATATAGGATTCAATCAAGATCTGCAAATGGCTTCCATGACTTTTCTTGTTCGTGATCATCAAGGGTAGTTGTTGGAGGGATACTCTTTCTCTAGTCCAACTTATTCTGTGTATCAATATCTCTTCAAATTTGTTAGAAGAGCAGCTACTCGAGTAGAAGATTGGGTTGTAAACAATATTTCTATTATTAGGAATTGTCCTTCTGGATTTGTAAACCTGTGAGGGTCTTTTTTAGATCTTATATGCTGAGTAAGTTACTGATGAATGAAAAGTTACTTATGTTCCAAAAAAAAAATTCTTTTGTGTACTCTTGTTCTCTGCGCTCACTGTATCTTTGGTTTGATTTTTCTAATTTCAAGGGCATAACTGATCCTTTAACTGGGAATCATCCTCCCGTCTCCTCCCCTTCCTCAATTTTCTTTTTTTATTTTTTTTATTTTTTTTTCTTAACAACTTGAAGGTCAAGAAAAGAGAATCGAATTCATAACGTTACCTTATAATATTCATCACTTGAGCTACTATTGTACAAAAGAAGTACATCATTATCTAAATTTAAGTATACTAGCTTTGTTGATTTTTGTTTGTGGTTTATTAAGTTTTTTTGTATAGCTAGTGGTGTAGATTGCTGTGTTTTTATTGGCTTTGTTCATGAACTTTTTTGTTCGTGAAAAAAAAGACCATCTGAGTTCTATTGTCGTTGCTGTGACCTTCTACATAGTTCACAATCTAATATTTTCATTTTGTGATTTGAGAAATTTACTATGTAAAATTCATCTCTTTTTTCCGTAGAAACAAGAGCACATGCACACCTATGTAAGAGGTTTTCTCTAGCTTGCTACCATAGCCAATGACTCTTCGTGATTATCCTACGTATTCATATAGTCGGCTTCTAGGCAATTTCATATAGATATGAATTGTGGACTTTCAAAGTGCAAAGAACATTGTAATACTTATTGACAAAAAAAAAAAACATTGTAATACTCGTTTATGTGAATGAATTTCTAGAAATTGTTAAAAAAATTAGTAAAAATAAATTTTATAAATTACTATGATTGGATATCTAAAAATAATTGCATATGATTAACATTTTTATTAAATTTTATTTTTATTTTGATGTCAACTTCCAGCATCCGGAACTCACTGGTTCTAATTAATTTTATTTGATTCAAGCAGGATTGTATTGGTGACAAAAATCTTTTAATAATTAATTTAACGCAACTGTATACACCAGAACTTATATCCAAAACCTCCTGTTGATTCCTACAGTTATTGGTTTATTAAATTTTATTTTAATTACAATACTTATATAGATTTTAACCTATTGAAATTGTAGAAAAGTTCAAAAGAATTGTAGAAAAACTTAAGAATTTTGATTTTGAATATCAAATAAACTCTAAAAAGTTACATTTTAATAATTTCTAAAATTTGATTATATTTATTCCAAAAATACACCTATGAGTAGTAACCAATTATTTATTCTTTTTTAAAAAAATTTAGGGAAGGGAAGGGAGGGTGCTCTCAATTTATTGAAACCTTACACTTTTAATCTATTGATAACGTAACTTTTTTTTTTTTAGAATTATTGATAAAGTAAATTTAAGCCATTAAACTACTCGATCTTTAATGGTAATATTAAATTCAGCAATAAATATATTCAATAAAGTGTAATTTTAATAAAAAAATTTATCTATTACTTAGCTTACTTTTTAATGTATTTTTTAAAAAATAAAATTCGTTATTAGTACAAATATTTATTATTATTATTATTTTTAAACAATTGGGAGATCAAGCATATGACTTTACCTTACAATATTCAAATTAATAAAAATATTAATTATTAGAATCACTAATTTTAAAATAATTATTTAATTGAAATACTACTTAAATTTATTTTTTATGATATATTTTTATTACTAATTTATTCATGAATGCACCTAATTGATTTAAAAATAATAATTTCATAACAATAATATTTTATGTAACAATTTTTTTTTGTTTAGATTATCAAAATAAATAAATTCATTATAAAAAATATTTTAGAAAAACAGAAGTGAAGAAAAATAGGAAGCAAACAAAGTTAGAACATCTTCAATGGTACTTTTTAAAATAAAAAATATATTTTACATAATAAAGCGTATTTTAAAGAATATTTTAATATAAAAAGTAAATAATTTTATTTAAGTTTAATGTAATTTTATATTTTATTTTATCTTAGAAGTATTTAATTTTAATTTTTAATATTATAAAATAAAAAAATTTAAATAATAAAAAAAATTAATAAAAAATAAAGATACGTATGAAAATAAAAATTTATTAATTAATTTTTATATAAAAATAAAATAGAGAGCGAAAAGAGTTAAATTAACTTTTTAATTTATAATTTAGCGATAAAAATAAATTAGAGTGACTTTTTTTTTTATAATCACGAGTTAATGTGTGAAACAAAGAGGTGATCGAGTATGTTTTTATACGATGTCAACAAACTATCAAACAGATTTGTGTGTGTGAATGTTATGTATGAAAATTAAGGAAAAAGAATACCAAAGATTCCCATAAACACTTATCACATCACATCACATCAGATACATAGCTCTCTTTCTCTCTGTTTCAGTATCTCTGTTCCCTTCTGTTGATTGCTACGCTTGCTTTCACTTCTTCTTCTTGATCGGTCTCTTAATAGATCTCTTTTTGGTCCATTTCCAAATCAAATCATCAATAAATCAGGTACCTTCGATACGTTTTCCTCATTATTTCAATACCCACTTCCCTTTTTTATTTGAATTGAATTTGATTGATCCATGTAGTTTCGAAGTTCTTTGCTTTCTTTAATTTTCCATCTCAACTCTTCATTTTCTTTTCTGGGTTTTGTTATAATCTTGTACAAGCATTAGTTTTTGGCTTTTTTACTAATTTTTTTCATCAAATTTACTGCTTTTTCTGTTGTTGTATTATAATCAATATTAGTTATGATTTTGGTTGGTTTGTTTGATTTCTGGATCTTCAGACAGCCATATTGGGCATACTTTAGCTAATTGCTCTGTTTTCTGCTTCCTGTGTTAATTTCTGTTATTGTCGTTGCTACATTTGTTGTTGACCCTGGCTACTGTTTTTGTCACTCCAGTTGTTCTAAAAGCTGTTGGTAATTGAGCTTAGTTTAAATTTCTGTAAGCCTTTTGTTTCTATTTGATTTATTCCCTGGATGTTGCTTGTAGGTGTATTGAATTAGTTTTGTTTAGTCAGCTACCGCTGATTACAACTTTTTTTTCTCCTTATAGATGGCAATGCAGGAAGCAGCTCCTGCCCCTGCTCCTACTGCTGAAGTTGTTGGCAATGCCTTTGTGGAGCAGTATTACCATATTTTACACCAATCCCCTGAATTGGTGCATAAATTTTATCAGGATTCAAGTTTGCTAAGTCGGCCGGATGCTGATGGCACCATGAAAACAGTGACCACCATGCAAGTAAGTCTGTTGGGAATTTTTTTAGTAGCAGAACCCCTCTGTTTTCACAACTAGAATTTCGCTTTGACATTTCTATGTCGTATAAAATCAGAAATATAAATGAAAATGTGCTTAGAATTACAAAAAATTTGGATTGATATTGCATAATCTCCATTAGGAACGTTCGGTGTGACAACGTTATTGACATTACTTCATTAGAGATTAGCATGCTGACTTGAGACCGCTAAATGAAATTACTATTCTAGTCTAGATGGTGGTATTTTCATATTATTTATCTTGGAACAGGCAATCAATGAAAAAATTCTTTCTTTGAAATATGAAGACTACACAGCTGAGATAAAAAATGCAGATGCTCAGGAGTCTTATAAGGAAGGGGTCATTGTTCTTGTGACTGGTTGCTTAACTGGAAAGGACAACGTGAAGAAGAAATTCTCTCAAACATTTTTCCTCGCTCCACAAGACGTTGGTTACTTTGTTTTGAATGATGTATTTAGGTTTGTTGGAGAGAATGAATCATTGCCAAATAATACTGTCTTGGTTAACGGTGTCAATGAAAATGTTACACCAATAACCTCAACAACACAATCAGGCTGGGTTGATATTCCAGAAGCAGGTTATATAACAATTTTATCCACTTTTTCCCTTCTTGTTGAAATATGACTGATATCTATAAATGCTGAATTTAATCTTTGTTCCAGAGCCAACTCAGGCTTCATATCATCTTATGGTTGATCCTGCTGTTTCCTTTGAGGATGAAGATCCTAATAATGGCGCTGAAGTTTATGATCCTTCGGATAGGGAGGAAGGATCAGTTGTTGAAGAAGAGGTTGTTAATCACCAACCTGATTCGCCTTTGAATGAAATTCTCGCAAGTGTTGATGCAGCTTCTGCAATTTTGGAGGATGCTCCAAAGAAATCATATGCTTCAATTGTGAGATGATGCTTATGGTTTTTTCCTCGCTCTTTTATTGCAAGTCTCAGCCGTCTTTCTTTAACCTATATCTGACATTATTTTGCCTGGTTTTTTTTATAGCTGAAAGTAATGAAAAGTAATACAGTGCCTAGATCAATCCATGCTGCTACCACTAATGTGAAGGCGGCTCCTATAAACTCTGAAAAACAATTTCCCAACCCTGCGAAACCTGCTCATGCACCCCAGGCTGTTGCTCCTACTAGTGGCAGTGCTCCTGAAAGTAGTGATGTTCATGAAGAAGGTATATGTATAATTATGCTTTGACATGATAGAGTTTTAGCTTCAGAATATTTGAATTAAATACGATGATGTTCTAAACTTGAGTTGGTACATTTTGCTTTGATTGCATATATGCTGATTTTTAACTTAAAGCGTGAGAACAGGGTATTGTACTTTGAACCTTATCATTTGTTAGGGTGGGAGCCTGCCTTTATAGTGGGATGAGGATAAGGGGTCTCACATTAACATGGGCAAGAAACAAAAAGATAAAGATCTGGCCCAGTTGATATTTTGAATTTAGGCTTTCATGTGGAAGGTACTGTTTTGCCTTTTCAGTAACCTTTATGTCTTTTACATTGTGCTTGTTGAAGCAGAAGGCCACTCCATATACGTACGAAATTTGCCTTTTAATGCAACAGAACCACAACTTGAAGAGGCATTTAAGAAATTTGGGCGTATTAAATGTGATGGCATCCAAGTTAGAAGCAACAAGGTCTGTTTTGCTTATTATTTTGTGCATTTCTGCTCAACTAGGCAACTTGTCCATGAAATTGTTATGGTTATTTTACTGGTATGCAGCAAGGGTTCTGTTTTGGCTTTGTTGAGTTCGAAACATTGAGTTCCATGCTAAGTGCTCTTGAGGTACCATCTAATACTTTCATATTTCACTTGCTATGTTTTTGCTTATCCTCTCTTGTTTTACATTTACTTTTCTTCAGCTGGGTGAGCATGCTTATTCCATGTGTGATATTCCGGTTTTTTTAAGGCCTCCCAAAATGATCAAATTTGGAATAATGCTATGAATTTTTGTGTTTCTTGGTATTGGATTGAGAATAATATTTTACGAATGTTGAAAATCTATGAGTCCCATGTTTTGTTAGTGTTCCATAAGCCTGAATCCTATATAAATTTTAGGTCAATCTCTTGTTATTTACGTTTTGAAGTGTTTGTTGCTTTCATAGTACTGCGTACACTTCAATTCTAAAGTTCTTCAAATCCTATAATGTTCTTGCTCCGTCCAGCTGATATTGTCCTATTATAATGGAGATTTATATTGTTTTTGTGTTTTTGGGGATAAATTCTAACACACTTTCAACAATGAAGTCCTGCCTAAAAGGAGTTTTGTTTCATTGCTCCAATTCTTCATCCAAATTCTTGTATGCTTAAAGTACAGCTGAACAATAATACATGAACATTTCTAGATCCAATGACTTATCCTTTTCGGCAAAATGTTGTCATTTTGCTCAAAAAGTTCTCTAGATCCAATCACTTGGATCAACACTATTCAAGTGTTATAAAACGCCCAAAATACACTCAACCTTGAAAACTCAAATCCACTGCAAATCAAGCACAACTAATCAATCTCATTTTGATAACCCATTAAATCGAATACTTCTTTTTTTAGCTTCTTCTACTTCTTTCTCCATTCTGTTTTGCTCTCAATTCAGTGGCGAATAGCTATATACAACACTTCTTGTGTCCAGTCACCTCTATTCTTACTTTAAACTCTATGGCCCTTGACTCATGGTTAAACAGTGTGAGGCGACACATCACAATATAATGTAGGTGCCACTTGAGACAGCCACCATTTCCACCACTGGCCATGACAGAAAGGCATTTTTTCCCACTGACCATGGTGTTAAGTTCCCTCACCATATACCTGTCAAGAGGACTCTGCTACTTGTTATTTTGCATTTGCTTCAAGTTGCTAATTTACAATAGCTGCTTGTTGTTGCTACCTGTTGGTTACATTAAATGTTCAGCTAGAATTCCATGCTTAATTGGGTAAAAATCGGTGGATCAATTGCTATCTTGACATACAATTATACGCATTTGCTAAATCAACTGAAACACTGTTATGCTCAAGTTGCTTTTTAAGCTGATTTGCAATTCATGCAGGGAAAAAGCAGGAGAGACTAGCTTCTTTATGAGCATTGCCAAGGCCCTCTTTCATTTAGTTGCATTGACTAACTAATCCTATGGAGATTAGGATTGTCATTAAATAGAAAGTTTTAAGGTTGGATTGGTGATCAAGACTCCCTTTCCCACTTTTCTTTTGCCCTTCAAGGTTTTTCCTGTTGTCAGAAATAACCACTAGGAAGATAATTATGTTTAGAAAAGCCTCAACTTCTTTTAGTTATTAGTTTTGCACATTCTTCTACTTGGCACAATTGAAATTAGATGTTCAGTTGGAAGACTTGCATCTTGCCAAGACATATTGTTGGTTGCTATAGTTGTGTAACCCCAGCATGATGCATCCACTTTTCAGCCTTGCTAACATTTAGCTTTTCTTGTTCATTCAAAAAAGAAATACATGTTAATGTGAAGATGTGTTATTTGCACTTGGCTTGCCACACACTTTTGTGTGGGCAATGACTATTCAGTTTGTTGTGGAATTAATGACCTTGTGAAAATGATTTCAGGCTTCACCTATCACTATTGGGGATCGACAAGCTATTGTTGAGGAAAAGAAAACCAACTCCCGAGGTAACTTAAGTTTATTGTCTACTTGTTAAAGTACTTGATCTGTTTCTGTTTGTTTACTTGAGTTGTAATGATGATACATTAAAGTTTACTTTGTGCCTGTAACTATGTGATAACAAATGCAATTCTACTTTTTTTTTTTGGCAGCTGGTAGCAGTGGAAGAGGAAGGTATCCCTCAGGAAGAGGTGGGTTTCGGAGTGACAGTTTCAAGAATCGTGGTAACTTTGGTGGTGGGCGTGGTTATGGTAGGAGTGAATTCAGAAACCAGGGTGAATTTTCAGGGCGACCTAAGGGTTCAAGCGGGCACAATGGAGAGGACTATCAGCGGACTAATCAGAATGGAAATAGAAGGGGAGGGCGGCAAGGGGGGCTAAAAGGTAGTTCTGTTTCTACTTGAACATGGGCTAATGAAAAGTGAAACAGATTATTTTTTTGAGAGTACAGATGAGGGGCACGAGGCCACTAGAAATTGAGGTTTTCTATTTTTCGTTTTACAACTTCGCACAAAAATATTGTTGTGAAACCCTTTCTGTTTCTTTTTCTTTTAATTTTTTTGTTTTAGCCTGCCCTCAAGGGCTGGTTATAAAGCTTACATGACATGGAAAATGCGTTTTGATGTGAAAATATAATTTTTCATGAAAGCTTTTATAATTTTGTGAAGGAACTTTTGCTCTCTCCTGCTTTGCCTATGACAGCCCCCATCCCCATCCCCATGTCTCTGTGGAAGATTAATATGTTTTAGCAGCAACATGTAATTATTTCAATCAATTCAGGTTAATTCTGTGGATTTCCAGTTCAATGGAGATCGTACTCAGATCGACCTTAAATCCTGTGCATTGCATTGCACGAATAATAATACATGCTCCATAGTCACAGACTCAGCTGTTCTTTATACCAAAATCATCAAAGAAATCAACTACTGACGTTTTAGAATAAAAAAGTACTTGTCAAAAGTGCGAATGGAAAATATGCTGTCAAATTTATTTTGATTTTTGCAAGTTGGACACAAGATTCGAAGCAGCAAAAGCTGCAGACCCACCAGCAACACAAACCAGAGCTACTACAACCTGCAATACGATCTCCCAAAGGGAATCCTCAGGCACAAAGTAAACACAAGCAGGACCTAAAAGCAGCAATCCCAAGCTTAGGCTCAACAAAGCCGCAGGAGTCCCAGGGTCCGTCGCAGCGGAGAGAACTCCCAGTTCCTCTGCCTTTGACAGCAGACCTAGTTTCTCAATAGTCGATAACGATAGACCAAACTTCTCTGCTGCAGATAGCAGGCCAGCTTTCTCAGCTTTGGTTAGTAGCTTAAGTTCCTCCACCCTTGTTAGCAGCTTGATTGGAGGTGAGGTCGCTAATGGGCTACTCCTTGGTCCTTTCTCACCAAGAGGAAACACAGTTGAGTTCTGCATTACCACCACTCCAGTTATTAAAAATTCATCATGATAAATGCCAAGAAAAGAACTTACTTGAAAATGCTACACGTCTAGTTTGGTTTAAAAGATAAAAAAGAGAGATGAGCTGACCTTTCTAGAGCTAACAGTTTTGGCAGCTGATGGCAATGGTTTCTGGGTGGCCATGGATTTGACAAGAAGAGGTGAAAAAGAAGCATGATCTTGTTTTATCACAGCTTTCTTTCTATTAGGAGGAGAATATAGAAATGGGATCCCTTTGCTGCCAGAAATTGCTGTGGTCTCCATCATCTTCTGCTGCTTCTACTTCTCTTGTTTTCAGATTCTTGATTGTTGAAGATGATGGAAAAGTCTCAAACTAACCAAACTCAATGAATGGATGATAGACAATTAAGCTGTCTTGGATTTGATTGGTTCTTGTTGGCTTGGGTTGTCCATGTGGCACTATATCTTTGGTCCTTTTTTTTTTTCTTATTGCTTCTATGCTATTGAAGCAAAAATATAGGGAAGAAAACTATGTTTGGGAAAAAATACAGAAAAGAAAGAAAATAAGGGTGGAAAATGAAAGTAAATTCCACCTTATTTTTCCTCCTCTTGTTTGGCTGGGTGGAAAATAAAAAGGGTGGAATCCACCCTTTATTTTTCACTTTCTCACATACCTTTCTTTTTCTTTCCAAAAAGAAAATTTAGGGTTGAAAAATAAAAATTATTTTCTTTACTCTTATAAATTCCTCCTCTATCTTTCTTCCCTCATTATTTTCCTCCAAGAAAACAAAATGTGCTAGATAAAAAATTAAGAAAAAAATTTAGGATTTAAGAGAACTAAGTAATTAAAAGTTAAGAGAACAAATTGTGCAAGATAAAAAAAATCAAGAATTAGTTCAAGTGTCAAGAGAGTTTGTTATTTTTTTTAGAAATTCAATCAAATATTTCGGGCCAACTGTTGAAATAAATAAAAATATATATGTAAATACATTAAACTATTAGGTGTCCTAAAAAGATAATAATAAAATGGATGAGTGAAACAAATGAGGTTAATTACTATGATATCACTAGAGTTTGACCAATTACATTACTAGGTCTTTTTGTCTTTTCAACAATTAATTTAATCAACTTTAAGATTTTATTCCGTTAAACTATTACATATCTATTATTTAATTTATCACTAAATAAATCAAATTCAAAAATTAAAAGTTCTATTTGATCCTTAAACATATAATATAATTATTAGTTCGTTCAATTATTTTTTTCAAATTAATGTATATTTTTTAATTTATTATGTTTCTATCGTAATAATAATTATAATATCTAAGTAATTTTATTCTTAATATAAAAATAAATTTAAAGCTTTTTGTTTTCAGAATTGTCACAACTTTAATATGACTATGTAATCGATATTATACTAATTAAGATTTATCATATTAACATAGATTTAATTATCAAATCTCATTAAAATTATTTTAGTGTGTGTATATACACACAATATTGTTTATAAATCTCTCGAGAATTATAATGATCAAATTTCATTAAAAAAATTATTTCAACATGGTAAGCCTCATTTAGGGTGCAACGCCAATCATAAAAAAATTAAGTTCATATTAGTATGGTAAACCTTAATTGATGGATGCCAATTGCATAAATTGCATTAATATGATGCCAATTACAAAATTGAATATATGCCAGTATGATAAATTATAACTAGTGTAATACCGATTACATTAGTCATATTAGCACAATAACAATTAGTTTAATTGAGTTCAAATCAATATGATAAATCTTAATTAATATAGTGTTGATTACATAATTCTATTAGAGTATTATTAATTTTTTTTAAAAGAAAAATAATTTTATTTATTTAAATTAACAATACATCGATAGAAACACAAACATAAATTCACTAAAAACCATAGAGAATGAAACAACACCCAGGTTAATAGCATAATAAATCGGCTCAAAGCCTACAAAATTAATAATACTATAGTGACTAGAATACCTATAACTCTAGTTCTGCAACATACTGACGACTATAATTTGATTCGTTGTCTCTATCTGATCGAATATACTTTGCCTGTCTGAGTCGCCTACACACAGAAAAAGCCGCAACAAGACGGAAAACAAAACGTCGTAACAAGACGACGAAAATCAAACATCGCAACAAGACGACGACTTCACGAAAAATAAAATAAAATCTAAATTTATGTGGAATAACCACTTATTTAGAAAATAAATTGATAAAAAAAGGTGCAGAGGGGTGATTTCAGTCCATGAATGACTAAAAATCATTCCTCCTTATTTGAGGAAGATGAGCTGCTGAAAAAAAAAAAAGGAAGTGAAAGTTGAGAGAAAAAGAGGTTAGGGTTTGTGTGTGTATTGATATCTTAACAATTTGATTAATTCACTTTTTGGAGTATTATTAATTTTAAATTAATATGATTAAAATTTATTTTATTGTTAAAAATAAAAATGTATCATTACAATAAAAATACAATAAGTTAAAAAATCTATATTAATTTAATGAAAATTAGATGAATTTAAAATTATATTATGAGTTTAGAGATTAAATAGAACTTTTAATTTTTCAATTTAGTCCATTTAATGGTAAATTAAATTGTAAAGATGTAATAGTTTAACAGAGCAAAACCTTAAAGATGTTATAGTAATTATTAAAAATACAAGGACCTAAAATTACCACCATTCTAACTAAAAAATTAAAATAAAACATTTTTGAAATTAAATTTAATTTTGAGCACATATACATAATATTAATATATTAAATAAATTTCACAATATATTTAAAAATTATTATTTCGAAGACATATCATTTTTATTAAAATTTAAGAATTGTTCATAAAAGTATCCTAAAACTTTTTTTTTTTTACATAGAACTAGAAGATAGTAATTCATTTTTAATAATTTTAATTTACACTTAATTATAGAATATATAAAATTTGCTGAAAAGTAAGAGCATCTCCAACCCAAAACACAAAAATTGGTGCAAGTTTTGCACTATTTTGATATTTTTACAACCCATAATACCAATTTTCATAACAAAATGAATATTCTTTGTATTTTTTATATATCTCTTATTTTTGTTATTTTCTTACTTTTTATTATCTTTAAAAATTATACCATATTTTTTATTTTGTACATATTCGTTCAATTTAAATATTATTAATATTTATTAATAAATATTATATAATTAAATATTATTATTATATTAGTAAAAATGAAATAAAATTATGGATTATCTTAATTCAATTTTGGAATAATTACATAAAAAATCCCAACCTTTTATACCACTTGAAATAACACCATAATTTAATTTTACTGTCAATTTTATCCACAATGTTTTAAAAGTTTGCAAAACTAACTTTCCGTTAAAATTTCTTTAATGGACTTCTGACATGTTCATTAGTGTGGCTTATTTTCTGACGCATGAGACCTGTAGGTGCTGATTAGATTTGAGTAATTACATTTAGAAACCTAACCTTTATAAAACTTACAAAATAAACCTTAACACAAAATATTTAAATAATTTTAATTAATAATTAAAATTATTAGAATAATTTTAATAAAATAAATAATAGAAATAAGTACAAATTCAATGCTTTATTATTAATAAAATATTCTTAATTTTTTAAAAATTTTCTAAAAATTACAACGCATAATTTAACATATATTTTAAAATTAAGAAAATATAAAAATATGAAAATTCAAAAAAAGTACTAAAATAGATAATTTATTAGTAATAACTTAAATTAATATTAGCATCAATAAAAATTAATTTTAGTAATAACTAATGTCATATTAAGTAATTAAAAATTATTAAATACAATAAAAATTACATATTTATAATTTAAATTAATATTAGCATCAATAACAACATTAAGTAAAAACAACAGATTAATAAGTAAAAAATTTAAAAATTAATTTAAATATAAAAATAGTAAAAATTAAAAAGGTGAAACTCCATTGATGTATTTTCTTCTCTAAATGAAACATTGTAAAAACTAAAAATTCACGAAAAGTTTTGAGATGCTACAGAGTAAGATGCTACAGAGTAAGATGCTAGTTCAAAAAATATGAAAGTTATTATAAGTTATAGAAAGTAAAATTCAATAATAATTAATTATTTGATTTTTAATTTGAGAAAATAAATAGATTGGAGAAAAAATGCATGAACATATATGGTTGTGGTGTATAATGCTAATGTTTAGAATCCCATATTGACTAGAAAATAAAAAAATAGTTGTAAAGAGAATATAAATTGATCGTATAATTTTAGAGTTAAAAATCTCATATTATATATGAGACAAATAAAAATAAATGAATAATCTATAAATGTTATTATCTAGTACATATTTAAGCCATGTAGTTAAAAGACGAGTTCAGTCAAGCAGTTATGATGGTTGAGCCATTTGATTGCATAACACGTTGAACTTATCTAGCTTATGAGTTTGACTCGAATTTATTAAACACGAGTTTAAATCGGGCTCGAACTAAAATTTTAAAAATTAATAAATTTAAATTTGGTTCGAACTCATTAATTTTTAAATGAATCGAATTTGAATTTTTACAAGTTCATCTCGATTCGGTTTGGTGACACCGTATGTAGTGAAGGATCTGACCCCTCCCCTCCCTTTCCTAAGTTGTAATGGGAAAAAAAAAAAAAAATGACAATGTCCAACTATAACTGCATATGATAGCTTTAGGATTTAAAAAACAAAATTTTGAACCATTTGCTACTGAAATCATATGGTCTATCATTGAAAAGGATACCATCAATCTCATATTTAGATTAACCAGTTTTTTCTCACATGCATTGCACGTGATTAAAATATTTATTAAATATATAATTTATTTTAGTTTTTAATTATAAACTATATAAATTATTATAATATAAATAGAGTAAATTGTCAATGCTAAATAATATATAATATTAATAATAATTCATACAAGACATATATTACATTTATAAGATTCATTATAAAAAAAATATTATTAATATAAGAATAATTGTTTAAAAATATTTACATATTTATAATAGGGACCCTTATATAAAAAAAAGTAAACATACGATATAATTATAGAATAATATAAAAAATATTATTATATTTGTAAAAGTAATATTATTTATCTATAATCTAATTAAAATAAATTTATAAATTTGTAATAAATATTATTTGTAATAAAAAATTAAAATTATAAATTAAAATATTTAGCTTATATGAAATTTAAATAATTAATCATATAATTTTTTTGACATTATCTAAAGGATAAGAATTTTTAAAGTTTATTGCTTAAAAATAATTATATTTTTTTTGTCACTTACATGTAAAATATATTTTTATACTATATATAAATCTAATGAAATAAATTATTCTTATTTATCTATTAATAAATTTTTTAATTTTTATAGTTTTATAATTTTCTAATTACTTTTATATGTATTAGAAATTGTGTACAGTTATATAAATTAAACTAATAATAAAATTATTAATTTTAACTATTATTCAAGATTCATATATATATATATATATATATATATATGGTACATTATAAATACAAATTTTTATTTAAATATTTATAAATGAATCTTATAATGATTCAAAAATTTATGTATATAAAAGAAATGAAATCATTTTTTATTTAAATCTGTTTGATTTTTAAATATAAAATTTTAAATTTTAAATACAAACTAATACTATTTTCATCAATTTTAAAATTTTTCAAAACTAAAGTAATATTATTTTTGTTAATACATAAAAATATATATCCTTTTTTGACCTAAAAAGTTTTTTCTCTATTCATACTTTTATATATATTATGATATTTAGGTGGCTACAATTTTCAAGCTTCAAAAAAATTTTAGCTTTTTTTTTTAAATTTTAACTTGTAGTTATTTAATTTATCAAAGAATTATATAATAAAAATAATTTTTCTTTAATGTAGGTATAAGTAATTTATATCTTAAACCACGTCAAAATTTAAATACTATATTTTATATTTAAAAAAAAAAGTAATTTTAAAATTATTTTTTTCAACAACAACATACCATTAAAATCGTTGTTCTTACTACGGTATACGTGTATATATATATATATATTTATATAATTAAAAATTATTATTAATTATTATTTAAATATAATTATTAATTAATATTTGTGTATTTATGTAATATTATTATACATCACGTGTTTCACATGTAATTTTTTTATTATCATTGAACCCATTTTTTATAAATAAAATTTAATTTTGAGTTAAATAATTTTTCATGATTATTAATTATTTGAAAGTATAAATTTGAAAATTTAAAAATAAAAAATAAAAAGTTTAAAAAATTTTAAAAATTATTTTTCATTTTTCATCTTTTAACCATAATTGTAATTAATTATTATGAAAATAAAAAATTTTAATAAATTAAATTATAATTCTTCTCAAATTTTTTTTAAAAATAATTAAAGCACTATTTATCTAATATCAATCCAATGTTACATATTAATATAGTTATAATTTATTATAATCATAATAAATGTTCTATTTTAACAATTATATACATTCATTTTTCTTTAATTTATTTAACGTTAATATTCTTTTAAAAAATTAAAATTTTTTAAAAATCTTATTTGTAATAATAAATTTTAATATTTTTTAAAATAGCATATGAAAAATACTAAAATTATTCTCTTAAAAAATTAATCAATTTAGTTTTTATTATCTATTTGTATTAATTCATCTCATTTAAAAATACCACATTTATTTGAGCAATCACACTTCATATTTTTCAACATTTTTTATGTTACTATTATTTTTTACTCTAAAAACATTCTATCCACCTTTTTAAAAAAAAATATTTTTCAGTTAATAATTATATAATGAATGTTAGTTAATTTACTTTTAATTTTTATCAAAATTTAATATAATATTTGAAAATCATATTTCTATTTTGTTTATGTAACAAAAATTAAAAAATGAATAAATTATCTAATTTTTATTAAAATTTAATATAAAATTTAATATTTTTTGTAATTATTATTTTATAAATAATTTTAATTTTATTTATTTACTTATGAAATTTAATTTAATAAGACTTAAAAAATATATTATCTAATTCCCTTTATAGAAGCAAATAATATTTTAATATGTATATTTTAGATTAAATTAGAATTATACTTTAATTAATTTAATTTATTTTTATTAGAAACTAACTAAATTATCCAATTTTAATATAAGGCCAATTGGTAAAAAAAAACCCTTTTTCACCTTTTGTAATCTAATCCAAACGTATAAATCTTGGCAAAAATGTCCTAATTCCACATTAATCTTTGCAATTTTAGCACAATTTAGAATTTGGTCAAAATTGCCCCCCCAAACATGCTGACGTGGACTGCTACATGTCAGTATAGTCACTAAAATTGTGGGCTCCACTGACACATCAACTAACCATGGTTAAATGGGATACAAAGAAAACGCTGTCGTTTTATTCTCCTGTGAAGAAGGGAGATGGCCCAATCTAAGAACAAAGGCACAATTTCCCTCTACAATCCAGCAACATACATAACCACTTGTTCTAAAAGCTGAAACATCTATCATATGTGATTTTGGAGCTCAGATTAGGATACAACATATGCACTCAATTATTTTGGTAACGAATTGAATGCCAAAAACGTCATAGGGACTATAGTTTTTCCATCATGTAAATTTATCATCCCATACCTAGTAATATCAAGGAAAAAAATTGCATTGAAACAGAAGATTCTATCAATTAGCAATACATTTCACCAAAGATCCAACTTGTATTGTTGATCATCTTCCATCACAAGCTATTCAACACTAAATTTTCTTGCAATTAAACATAGAATTAAAACAATGTTTAATTGGTGATGGCTGAAGATTAAAATAAGTTACTAAGGAAAGAAGTACACACGCTAAACTTACATATATTTTGAACCAAATGGAAGAGAATCCAAGGACTGCAGCTGCATATGATTTTCATTCTATGGGATGGTGGTCTGCAGGTTTGATTTTGACAGTATGGGGCGCAAACATGCTATGGCTTAAGTAAGCCATGACGGAGGATTTTCCCTGCCAAAAAACAGTAGCTGCTGGCTGTGCGTGATGGAGGCGACGGCTTGAGGCTGCTCGTGGTTGGACAGCAGCTACGCGACAACAGCTTGCAGCGGAGACGAGCTGTTGTGCACAGCGAGGCAATAGTCTCGCAATTTGTTCTCGATCTGCTGATCACGACGTTCCATTGTTCTCTGCGATTGGTGGTGAGGAGTAGCCGGTTGGAGATGGGTTTGCCAGATCCCTTTGCGATGATGCTGCCTGTTCATGCAGTCGCTGGTGCAAATTTCTTTGTCCCGGGCGGCATTGGTGCTAGGGAAAGCAGCGTCGCTGCTTGCGTTGAGAAGTAGCAGCAAGCAGATTGGCTTGCACAAATGGGCAGCAACAAGTTTGAGTGATGACTCAAAGATAAAACGGCTGCCTTTTATTTGTAAACCATTTAACCATGGTTAACTGATATGTCGGTGGGGCCACAATTTTAATGAGTATACTGAAATGGGACCGTCCACATCAGCATGTTTGGGGCAATTTTGACCAAATTCTAAATTATGCAAAAATTGCAAAGATTAATGCGGAATTGGGACATTTTTACCAAGGTTTATACGTTTGGATTAGATTGCAAAAAGTTGAAAAGGTTTGATTTTTTTTTACCAATTAGCCTTAATATAATAATAAGCGAAGACTGATTAGTAATTTTATCTATCTTCCTCTTCATTTTATATATATATATACACTAATAAATAACTACGTATTTTGCACGTTAATAAAAAGAATCATGCACGTGCGGATAGTAAATAAATTATTAAACATGTACTTTGATATTATTGTTGTTGTTATTTAACTAAATAAAAGTTTAAAAATAATAAAAGTATTATTTATGTATACAATAATTTGACATCAACTTAATATAGTTATATTCATTGCAATTTTAATAAATCTTTTATTTCAATAATTATATGATACTTCACAATATTTATAATTAATATTTTTTTCAATTCTAGAACTAATTTTATATAAAAATATTATGACCATTATTAATTATAAGAAAAAATATAATTTTCTACCATGAGATTTCATATTTTAACAAAGATGATCCTGCATTTTTTTCTGACATTTTACTACTCTAAAATTTATTTTATTCCGTTAACAAATAAAAAAAACTCACTAATTCTGTTTCTAGTGCATACGTGGCATCTGGCATGGTGTTCAGTATGGCTTCCGAAAAAAAAAAAAAAAAACTTATTTTGGACGAACGACGTCGTCCATCTCTGGATAATCCCAAATCCCTAAAATTCTAAATTAAACACCATCTTCTTCCAACTCCAATTCTCTATACCCACAAGTTGATCTTTCCAACTCAGAAGCCGTTTCTTCATCACCATCCTCTTCTTCTTTGTACCCTTCTATCGACATGAATCTCTTTCGCAGGAGGAAACAAACGGCGACACCCTTTCGCAGAGGAAACAAACGGAGGCACCCTTTCGCAGGAGCAGCCTTACGAAGAAGAATTTATCAAAATCCCTAGAGCAATAGTTCATCTGATTGAAACAGATCATAGCGTAGAGATTGCTTGTGGTGACCTCTCAATTGTTGATGGAGAAGAGTTCTGCTGTGCATTGGACTGTGTTGGCTACTAATGTGGAGGACTATAGTAGCTCTGTTGCTAGGATGATTGCTGCCGGTTCAGGGCAATTGATTAAAGGAATTTTGTGGTCTGGGGTTGTGATTTTGTGGCAGTCCTTTACATCTTTTAACAATTTATTCAGCCATTGCTTTTAAAGCATATTGGGCAAAAACAGAGAAGCAACCATCATAAGACAACTGAATCAAAAAATATGTATGAGCAGTACCCATCATTGATAAGGATTTTGATCACGAGTCATTAGAAGCACTGAGTTCAAGAATTGATTTAGTTATCTTTGAAACAACAAAATCCTCACCAACGGCCTTCAGCTTTTCAAGCACTTCCTTGTGATCTTTATCCCTTTCGTAAACCTTGGCTTCAGTCACAAAAGAGATTGTTCCCAGTGCTTCTCTCTTTCGGCTAGTCTTCTTTCCCGCAGATTCATCTCATTTTTGTCCGTTGATGATTATATTTCCCTTCACCTTTGCCTTAATTTTATCCAGTTTCTACTGTTTTCTGTGTTAGATTTTGTATGAGGGTATCATCTTAAAATGATACCCAAAAAATTACCCAAAAATTTACTAGAACCTGCGAGTTCTTTGGAATGGTGTAATTCATCACTTGACATGTCTCCGTAGCGTGGTGAGGAAGCAGAAAAGATCCTGGAGGATGCAACCTTAAGGGTTCTTTAACACAAGCTTGAAGATATGTGAGTTCTGGTAAATGGTAAATGGGATTCTTCTACAATGTCTGGAGTTACTTTTGTTTTAATTTCTTCTTGAACTTTCTCCATGCGTTTTGGATTATTTATCAGTTCTGCCATTGTCCACTCAGTTGTGTTGCTACTAGTATCAGTGCCAGCAGATAGAAGCTCCTGCAAATTTAGCAGAGAACGAATGCATTTCGAATTCTACTGGTTTCACATTTGGTTAATTTGTGTGCAGAGTAATATACAGAAAAAAGACAGGACAGAGAGAGCAAACCAGAATCGGTACATTAATTTGTTCGTTGTTTGAACCATTGTTGATGAGAGTGTTAAAGATAGTCTCTTCCTGCTCTTAAAAGCATAAACAAATTGCTGTTAAGGTATTTGTTTAAATGACTGAGTTGGGGTGACTGAATTGCGTGTTTCTTTATGGATTTTGGGGATATAATAACCCACTCTTTAGATGACGTGGTTCTTAAAAAACCAACAATCTTGTTTTTTTTACATAAGCCATGTTGGACGCCGTGTATGCACTGAAACAGCGTTAGTGGGTTTTTCCTTTATTTGTTAAGGGAGCAAATTTTAGGGTAGTAAAATGTAAAAAAAAAAAAAAAAAACACAATTTCATCTTTGTCAAAATGTGAAATCTCTGGATAAAAAATTATATATATATTTTTAATTATAAGATAATAAAATATTATATATTAGTTATTTTTTAAATAAAAATTTTAAAAATAATAAAAGTTATATTTTTTTTATATAACAATTTAAATATCATAACTTCATTAAACTTATATAAATTTTTTGTTAACATTTTTTTTAATATCTTTCATATTAATACTTTTATTCACTCAAAAATTAATTTAATGTAATTTTTTAATTTCAACTAATAAATAAATAATAAAAATTAGTTAATTTAATTTTTAATTATTTTTTATTAAATTTTATAAAAATATCTAAAAGAGATAATTATATTACTTTTTTTATAGAAATACTACTCTTTAATAAATTATATGTTTTATTTTTAAAATATAATTACAGAAACAAGATAAATTTTTTTAATTAATTTAATTTTTATTATTTATTTAATAAACTTTAATTTAATCAATTGTTTTAAAAATAAAAATATTATTTTATTTATATGTTAATCTATTTTTTTTAATCTTGGTAATGTTACATTATAACATAGTGATTTATTAAAATTTTAATAAGTTCTCTATTTGAATAATTAAATAACACTCTTTCAATATTTTTATCTAAACAATAAAGGTTTTTATATAATTCTATCATCAACTTATGTCATTTTTGCAAATCTATCTAATTTTTAAAATTGTGGAGAATTGACCTATGAACTTTGCGATATTTTTGCAAATCCATCCATGGTGAAAATTGCTTGTGTTAGCGATGACATGACTTGATGAAATATGCAACTAATTACACATGTGAATTTTTTTTTAAAAATGAACCAAAACTCATCGTTTTAATCTTTAAAACGGTACCGTTTGGCTATTTTGCAATTTATGTATTTGTGAGCGTGTCCTCAAAATTTAACCTGACTTCCTCAAGATGATTTGTGGATTTTCAATCTCCTTTACCATAATTTGATTGGATTGCAAGCAGATGAAAATTAATTAGTAAATAAAGGACAATTTGAACACTTGAAAGGGAAATTATATTGATTTTGAAAATTCAGTACAAAACTAAAGCAATGAGTGCTGTAAACTAAAACAAAGATGATTGGCTAATAATTCTAAAGTACATGATTGGTATAGATTGATGTAGATGTCCATCTTCAATCATCCTCATCCTTTTTATACTGCTGGAATTAACTTCTTCAAATAATTGCTTCAGCTAAAAAGTCTTCCATTTCCAAGAAATTAATTTACGCTGCAAATAACTCCTCTAGACGCCTTTTCCTCCAAGTCTTAGCGTGAATGAATGTGAACAATTGTGCTTATGGATTCTTCCAACTTTATCCTCCGGCTCAGTGTTTCTACAAATTAGACTTCAGTTGGGCTTTTTAAATTTTAATCCAATTAAAAATAATGGGCTAATCATTTTTGGCCCAAACTTTAATTTGGGTACAAACAATGCCCCCTAGATATTGTTAGCTTGGGGTAAAGCCCAATGCTAATTAACATGTAATCAAAGCCCATTTGAGCCCAAATAAGTCCACTTCCATATATAAACACACAAGCATGAATTTTACAACTAAAATTTTACTTTTCTCCTTGTCAATTTTTCTTTACTCATGCCTAGACCCAAAGTAAAATTTGGTGAATTTGATGAATATTATTAGAGAGTAATTGCTTCTCGTGAAGCTTGAAAAAAAATATGGGAACAAGACCAAGCCCGTAAGGATAATTTGGACAGTTTTAGAAAGAAGCAAATGAGCTAAAAAATACTACGGTCCTGAGTCTCCATTTTCATCTACTCAAGAACACTCTCCACACCCTCCAAATCAAAATTCAAGCTCTAAGAATCAAACTTTGAATTTTGCAGTTAATGATCCTTCACCTCTACTCAATAACCATCCTCCTTTAATTTTCCCAAATTCTTCTCAAGAATTAAATTCTCAAATAGAAAATCCCCAAGCAAAAATTTCACATGCCCAAGAATCCAGTACTTCAAAATTATCCCCAAAAAACTTATCCCTTAATTTCTCCTTTAATCCAAAATTCAGATTTTTCAATTTTAAAAATTCCCCAAATATCCAAATCCCTAAATTCCCATTCTCCTAATTTTTTTTCTTCAGATTTTTCTCCTTCCTCTTTCTTTCTTCCCCTATTTTCCCTTTTCTTTCTTCTTCTTCTTCACTTTCCGGCCAACGATCTTTCGTCAGACCACTACCCACCACTACTTCTTTGCCCGGATAGCACCTCAGCATCGCCCCGCCACTGTCCGATGACCAGTCACCACGCGAGGCAATGTATCATGCTGTTGTCCTTGTGCAATAGTGCAGTTTGCAGTGTGCTACTGTTTCACGCGCTGCTGTCTCGTATGTTCCCTAGGTGGCTAGACCACCTTCGGGCAGCCCCAACACACTCCCCCAGTCGTCGGCTCAACCCAAACTTATCAGGGCACTTCCTAAAGCTGTTGAACAGTCCAAACAAAAAAAACAACAGCAACAATACTGCTGTCCTAAGCAAATTTTCAGCTTTAAATCACCAATTTCCTCTTATTTTCTTGGTTTTGCAAGCTTTGCAAATTGCTCAAGTAAATTCTCATCACTTTCTCAAGATAAATTCTTCTCCAAAGTGTATTCCAAGAGAAAGAAAAGAGGTAATTTATTTCTCAATAAATTACTTTGAGAATTAATATTCTTTAATGCTCATTTTTTGTGATTTTAATGGGGTGATGCTTGTAATATATTTACCTCTTTAGAGAATATTTAGCCAAATATTTGAATTGATTTTTGGCTTTTCTTTGAATTTATGAGGTGAATGTTTAGCCAAAAATAATTTATATTTGGGCATTTCACTACTTTTGGCTCTAGCCGAATAATTTATGTGTTATAGTTCAGCTATTTCTGATGGTTGTGAACATAGCAATAAACGGGCAAGAACAAAAAGAGAAAAAATAGAGAAGATCACTGTCAACTTAGGATTGCAAATACATGTAGTATGTACAGTACTGTACCGTACGTATTGCGAGGGCGTTGCCTTTGCACCCCCAACAATCTAATCGTAACCCCTTAATTAAATTAATAAACCCCCAAAGAAGCGATGACATCTGTCCACTAGCCACAAGCTAATATTAATTTTAATCATTTGATGAACTTTGAGGTAAACTAAAATCATTTATCTAGCCAAAATGCCTATTGACTTAATAAGTTTGGCTATTTCCAAAGATTTCATTTATGAAAATGCCTTGGGGGGGGGGGGGGGGGTAAATAGGGCTATCGAACAAAAATCAAAAATTAAAAATAAATAAGCAAAATGAAAGAATGTTGAGAAATAAGAATGATGAACATAAGTATTTAACGAGTTCGGATTCTCAATAATCCTACATCTCCACCTAACTTATCCCCAAGTTAGAATTTTGAATCACCACAATCTATTCCCTTAGATTGATTTTTACAACTTGAGTTTTAGGCTCAACTCAAACCTTACAACTTGAGTTTTCAAGGCTTACTCAAAAACCAATTCACAAGTATTTTAAAGGCTTACATTAAAACCAAATTCCCAAGTGTTTTAAGGGCCAAACACTTAAATCAATTCCTTTAGAATAGAACCTCACTTCCCTCTTCTTTAACCCAAAAAAATAGAAGAATAAAAATTTCTATTCTAACACTCACCAAACTCTCACAAGAGTTCACAAGAGTTTACTAAATACAAGAATGAATTAAAGAGAATTTTGAGCTTTAATTGAATGCTTGAGAATGTATAAATGAAAAATAAATTTCTTAAACCTCTAAGTGATCTTCAGAGGTTGTATTTATAGTTGAGCAATTCAATTATAGCTGTTAGAAACAATAATTTTATTTCCAACAAATTCAAACTTCATTTAGATGAAATTTGGACTTTTAGGCTGTAAAAACACTGGTCCCGATCGTGATTATACTGATCCTGGTCGGGATATTTAAAAATATATCTGTTATAGCGGTTATAGTGACTAAATTGATCCCAGTTGGGACATTGGCCCAGGATATGTTCTGAAAGATTTCTTTAATTTGGTACAATTTTGGTCCCCGTCGGGACTTGCATGGTCCTGGTCGGATTATGACTTTTGGACATTGAATACAATCGAATCAGCCTTATATTTCTTCATGAAAGTTTTAGGTATTTGTCTTATATTTCCATAGAACTTTAAATAACTTCAATTAGAAATCTTTAGCTTAAGATATTGTTGAAATACTAAGAGCTGCTCATATTGAAATGAAAACTACATATGCTGATTTTAACTGAAGATTTCTAGACCCAAATAAATTCATATTTTGACAAGTAAGATCAATTTGGAAATCTAGTGATGTCTAATTCAAATGTTAAGAAGAAAAATTTCTCATTTAAAGGTCTAAGACTTCCAAATCGTCCTGGAATCCCGAAGGTTGATTTAGCCCAAAAGCATGCTTAGCTTCATTTTGATTTCCATTATAGCCCGAGCTTATACACACTTAAAAAAACATATTAAATGCTCAAAATCAAGTTTTTTAAAATAAAAATCAAGATTGATTATTGCTAAGGTCAACAATTTACCTTGTGATACTTGTGGCATGATGAGATTTTTGTGCAAAGTGTACTTGGCTTCATTTTGGCAAGTTCTTGCCAAAATAATTTTTTGTTTCCAAGTTTGCATGGATCATCATTTTTGAACTCTTAGTGCACTAATGATGTCTAGCTCTTAATTTTCGGGGAAATTATTCTTAAATATTTATTTAGCCAAATGCTATGATCATGTTTGGCTTTATGATTTTGATGAATGACTTGAGGTAATAGAATTAAGTTAGCCAAAAAATTAATTTTGCTAGCATTGCACATTATGTCTTGTTTAATAGTTTCATTTTTGGCTCATTTTAGCAATTCTAATGCCAAAATATATTTACCTTCCCTTGATACATCCATTTAGCCAAGTGAATTTAATTTACTTCGGTCATGTCTTTAACCAAATGCAATCCCCATTTTCTTGGTCACTTAGCTCTAATAAGAGTGATAAAATCAAAATTTAAAATTCTGATTTTAAGAATTAATTCCTTCAAGAAAAAATTCATTCTTTTCTCCTTTTGGCCGATTGTTCGGTAACTCAAGCCAAAACAAACTTGTCTCACATTTGATAATTTCTTTAAAGCTTATGCCTCCTTAAATGCTTGGAAATGTGATGAGCACAAAATATGTTCATTGGCCTAATTTAGCTTTGTAATTCAACCATATTTTGACAAGTTCCATGCCAACATTTTGTCTTCTCAAATTTTAAGGAATATCATTTGAATTTCTAAATGCATTAATCTAGCCAAGTTAATTTATTTTTCTAACTTAGCCACATAACCCGTAACTTGAGAAAAACCATTTAATCAAAATTAAAATCCCCAAAAATTAATCATTCTCAAGAAAATTCATTATTTTGGCAATTAATACCAAAATGATTCTATCATGAATGCATTTTTTCGGTTTTTCTTCAAGACTTGTGCATTTAAATACCATCAACTGAAAAATTATTTATTTTTGTTCACTTGTTCTTTGTAGAACTTAGCTTTGTTTTGGCAAATTCATGCCAAAATAATTCCGCACCTTTAATTTGAACATTTAGCCAAATAGAAATTTTTAGATTTGGCTTTAAGCTTGCAAATGTCTTGTTGGTTTGAAATGAAATTCAGATTCTAATTCTTTGCTAGCTTCCTCATTCTTAAATTCAGAGGCGCTCTTCAACCAGAATTTTATTCATGGTTTGGCTCTTTTCAATTATTTGGTCGATTACCAAGTATTTACATGTTTAGGAAGGATGTCAACTTGGTTACTCAAATAGCCAAATTATTTTAGCCAAAAATGCTGAAATTTTAGTGTAAAAATCTGCAATTTGGCTTAAGTTTCAAGTACCAATTTTTGGCTTCTATTTCTTCCCTTGAGATGGCCAAAGTTTTGTTCTAGTTATAGGCATATACATGTTCGCCATCAGTGTTAACTTTAAAAGCCAAGAATAAATTTAATCTTTTCTTTCAAGCAAGCTTAGCATATAGGTAGTGTGTACGCTCTTGATTTTTAGCTAAGACTCATCATTTAGCTATTTTATCTAAGCTTTAATTTGGCAATTTAATTTCAGCATTGAGACTTTTTTTTTTATTTGCCAAACTTTTTCTTAGTGACACCTTCTAAGCAAGTAAATTAGCTTAGCTTTGGCCAATATTCCATACCTAAAAATGATATATTTTTGCTCAAATATTTGTGAATTTAACCAGAATTCTGGTTTGTAATTATTCTTTTTCCAAAAAGATAAAAATTTGGCTTTGCGTAAAATGTCCAAAGAATGGCTTTAAATTCCATTTCTTGTTTATTGTCCATGTCTACATGTATGTGTATTTTCAGATTTCATGCTTTCACGCTAATCTCAAGCCAAAATAAGTTTAATCAATCTTGGAAAGTTAATCGACTCATCACTTATTTCTTGTGTCCTACTTAAATTAGGGAATTAGGCATACATTTTCCTTAATTTTTAGCCGAATAAAATCTAGCAACATAAATTCTTAGGCTATATGCTTCAACATAAAAATTTTATTTTAGCATAATGTGCCAAAATAAAACCATGAAGATATTATTTTTAACTCTTCAAGCTAAAATTTTTTATTTAAGAACAATTCTAGCCTTATTTGGCCAAAATTAATTCTTAATGCCATACTTCCTTTAAATCATCCTTAGCCACTTTAATTATTATTTCCATGGTTATTTTTCTATTTACTTTATCTTGCCAAAATTACAGAATGTTTTAGCAACAAAATTGCATGGGTTTACCTTAAAAATGGCTACATTAAATCACTTTTAGCATTATTTAAGCCCAAACCATGTTATCAACCTGCTTGTTGACCTCAACTATCAGTAATATATTCATGATAGAATTTATAAAGAAAACCTTTGTTAACCTTGACATCAAAATAGTTACTAATCTTGAAAGTCCTTAGATAAATGATTATTTTAGCTCTTAACCCAAAATATTCTACTTTATCTTTCTTTAGGAAATCAATCCTTTTGTCTTGGGAAAAATCATTAAAATATATTTTTTGACCTTAGCAATAATCAATCTTGATTTTAATCTTAAAAAACCTAATTTTTAATATTTAATATGTTTGTTTAAGTGTATATAAGCTAGGACTATCATGGAAATCAAAATGGAGTTAAGCATGCTTTTGGACTAATTCAACCTTCAAGATACAAGAAAGCATTTGACATTCTTAGAGCTTTATAATGAGAAAGTTGTCTTCTTAACATTTTAAGTAGATATCTTAAGATTTCCGAATTGAGCTTATTTGTCAAAATTTGAGCTCATTTGGATATGCTAATCTTGAGTCGAAATCACCATATGCACCTTTCATTTTAGATTGAGCAGCTCTTAGTGTTTCATCAATATCTTAAGCTACAGATGTAAAATTAAGGTGATTCATAGTGATATGGAAAGATAAGATAAATATGTACAACTTTAATGAAGAAATATTAGACTGATTCGATCATCTTAAAGTGCTAAAGTTCCTCTCATGAGTGTTATCATGAGCTCTGGTCACGACCATGATCAAAGCTCACGAGCTAGATTTCTACAGTGTCAATTTGATGCAAGAAGCCAGAGCCACTCATGATCTAGAGTCATGATTATGATGGTGCTCGTGATGGTGTCATGAGCTACTGTCACGAGCTGCTTCAATCGTGACCAATTGAAGTCCTATTCTCGTCCAGAAGGCAGAGCCGCTCACGATCTCTAGTCATGATCGTGAGCATACTCATGACCAGTTTTCTTCACAAGATCAATAGAAATTTTCAAATTTCAATGGATAGTTTGCATTATCATGATCGTGAGCATCTAGTCATGGTCGTGAGCAGCTATATTTTTGCATAAAAGTCAAACTGATATTTGATCACTCTAACAGCTATAATATGAGATGTTTATTTATATAAACACCTCTTAGAGTTCAGTTGAATGCTAAGAAACTTGTTTATCATTCATTCTCTCTTAAGCATTCATCAAAGCTCTCAAACTTTCAATTTATT
>CATIWM010014734.1:0-22072 GCA_949671775.1 Mallotus repandus | reverse complement strand
TTTAAAACCCTAATCTCCAGCCCTAGGGTTAATGCTTTGTGAAATCTCCAGATTGCCCCTGACTAGTCAGCACTGAAATTAAAATTCGGATTCCTCCATCAGCACGGTGCACGGCCGTGTGCCTTTTTGGCACGGCCGTGTGACCTGATTCTCATGAAGATTTGACGACGCAAGTCGCACGGCCGTGCAAGTTAATTTTTCAGCACTACTTCTCCTTGCACCATTCTGGACATTCTTGACTCCCATGCAACTTTCTCCATTGTCCTTTATTTCCTAAATGCATAAAATTTAATTAAAAATAAATGAAATAATACTAAAAACAAATAAACATGCAAATCATGCAAAAAGTGCCTAATTGAAGAAAAACTAAACAGAAGAAAAATAAATGTAACTGAATTTACGCCTAAA
The DNA here is from genome assembly GCA_949671775.1 of Mallotus repandus. Taxonomy (NCBI): domain Eukaryota; kingdom Viridiplantae; phylum Streptophyta; class Magnoliopsida; order Malpighiales; family Euphorbiaceae; genus Mallotus; species Mallotus repandus. Next base: position 21,664 of record CATIWM010014734.1, on the reverse strand, counting down.
CCTAATGCTTTGAGTGCTTAAAACAGTGCATTTTTCACACTCATCAGCTTGTCACACAAGCACGCTTACACATCTACGCACAAATGTTCGTCCAATACATGATTATCTATGTATGAAACTGCATCAATCACATTGATATCTTTATTACATAAGGACTGACCATCAATTGAGATCGATTAAACGATCCCAAAATTATTGTTCTTTTGTCTATCGTTACAGATGAGGTTAATGCATTTACTAAAGGTGCTACTTTAAGTACCAATCAGTCCAAATAGTAGGACACTCTGATTATCTCACTTGGCATCAAACATGTAGAAATTATCAAATGACATTCGACACACTGTCAAGTAATACTAATGGTGGCTCCCGCTCAAAACCGGATCAAACAATACTCAGGTAAACCCTACTCTACAACAGATCCTTATTCATAAAAATTTCAGAGCACATTCAACTAAGGAAATTCAAGAAGAGAGTCAACTATAATACTACACAGCTGTATAAAATCAAAGTCGAATTCTAAGACAACCTAGTCAGCCTCACACAATATTCCTCTATTCCAAAAGCGTGCAACCTTGGCTTGTCACCTTAACTAAAAAAGCTGATCTCATAACTCAGATTGGGCAAACCTAAAAAACCCAAATTCCATCATTTCAAAACCCTCACTAAATTACTATCCCATATTATGGAGCTTAAATTAAAAGGGCTCGTACTCACTACGAGGATCCCAAAATCCTTTCCTTTTGTAAAAATACTACAAAAGCAATGCTTGGCAAAATAAACATCAACATCAGCAATGTTTGAACTTGACATCAATCATTATTTTAGCTAGACATTTTTCATCTACAAAGCTATCAAAATATAAAGTCGAGCAACATTAAATACTTTTTCAGATCTCGAGTCGCTTCTATAGCACCGAGCACCACAACCACATGGTCATAGGCACTCGGGCCTCGCTTTTAATGCACCGAGAATATAGGCACTCAGGCCTTGTTTTTAATGCACTGAGATTGACCACATGGTCATAGGCACTTGAGTCTCGCTTCTAATGCACTGAGATTATAGGCACTCAGGCCTCGCTTCTAATGCACCGAGATTATAGACACTCGGGCCTTGCTTCTAATGCACCGAGATTGACCACATGGTCATAGGCACTCAGGCCTCACTTCTAATGCACTGAGATTATAGGCACTTAGGCCTCATTTCTAATACACCGAGCATCAAAATTCCAACGACGGCTGGTCCCATTTTGCATGTTACCATAACATTGGTGGGTTAATCCCTCGGGACATTTTCTAAACACCGAGCATTTTTAAGCCTAGCTGGCATCATCATATCACACTACTTAGACATCATAGACTTCCGAGACTTGGTATCGAGCATCTTTAGCCTCAGTCACTGATGCTAAAGTATTTTGTATTTGAATTCTAGATACCGTAGTAGTTAGTTAAAGGATTTGTATAACTTGTATTGTGGATTTGTACTGTGATTGAGATAAATGTATTTGTGGTGATTATGGTGATATTGGAGTAATTGTGGGTGATGAATATTATTTGGAAGTGTATTTCTTTGATTTACAGGTTTTGGTTTGTTCTCGGTATAGAGGAAATTCTGCCGAATTTTTTTAGAATTTTAAAGTTAGTTTTATTTTTGTAATAAATTTCTTAGGCTTACTACCGATTTCAGAAGCTTATTGCTTTTTCATCCCCTAGTGCCGGTCACGTACCCTTGTGGGTTCGAGTCGTGACAATTGAGATGTCTAAATAGTAGTTTTGCAAGTTAATTTAAACTATTTAAAAAATCTATAGTGTTTATAAATTGTATTTTTGATAAATTGAGGTGTTAAAATAATTAATTTATAAATTGAAAAGACAAATTGAACAAAAGTGACAATATGAATTAAGCCGTATTGCATTCATAAATATTGATTTTTTTTTCACTTGTGTTGTGACAGATTCCAATGTTATCAGGACAAGGAAGGAAAGGTGTTAGTTGTTACTCGTTAGTAATTTTTAAATTCATTTTTATCAGTTTGATCCCTCAACTTCCAATTGACTTTAAACACTTCAATTTGATAAAAGAAAGATTTATTAATACTTGTTAGCACTATTTAGGTGTTTAAATAGTATTTTTGTAAGTTAAAATAAAACTATTTAAACATTTTAAAGTGTTTATATGTCATATTTTTGGTAAGTTGAAGTGTTAAAATGATTAATTTATAAATTGAGAAGGCAAATTGATAAATAAAATGACAAGTTCAAGGTGCTGTATATAAATTAAGTCTCATTGGATTCATAAATATATATATTTTTTACTTGCGTCGCAAGTTTTAGTGTTATTGGGATAGGAATGAGGAGTGTCAGCTGTTAGTGGTTAGTAATTTTTAAATGGAAAAATGCGCAAATAAACACTTGGCATTTTGCCCTAATCTCATATTTGTCATTAATATTTTTTTGAGGTATAAATGCATCCATATCATTTAAAAAATTATATATTTAAACCCCTTTTATAAATGATATTTATTCTTTATCGCTTGTGGGATCCACTTTTTCTGACTTGTACAAAAAAAGGTATTTGATAAATTTACATTTTTACCCTTAATATTTACGGTGGGAATAAATTGCCTTAAAAATTTTAAAAACATTTAAATACAAAAAAATTTCAAAAGTTATTTAAATATTATCTAATAAAAATGTTAAATAACGATTTATTTTTTGTACTTGTGGGATCTACTAAAGAATGACCCCTAATAGTAATATAATATTAGAAGGATTTTACATCTAATTTTTATAGGAGTTTAAAAAAAAAATTTATATAAATTCATTCCATCCTATTTCAAAAAACAAATTATGAATATTTAGATTAAAGAAACTCCATCTCATTCTATATAAAATTTCCCTTTTTTTTACTTCTAAAATTAAAATATTTACTTATTTATTTATCCATCTCATCCTAGTTTCTTACATTTAAATAAATATTTATTTATTTTTATTTTGAAAGTGAATAAAACAAAGAATAAATTTATATAGGATGAAATGATTGTTTTTATTTAAATGTTTCTAAATTTTTTAAATGGGATGAGATTTTTAAAAAAGAAATTTACATAAAAAATTAGATGTAAATTCTTTTAATATTGTATTAGCATTAGTATATTACAGGAGCTTGAAAAATAAATAATTATTTATTTTTTTTATTAGATAAAGAGTTTAAATATTTTTTGAAATTTTTTTGCCTTAAATGTTCTTAAATTTTTTAAGAGAAAATTTATTTCTTGTTATAGATGTTATAGGGAAAAATGTACGTTTATCTAATATCTTTCTTTTATACATGTTAGAAATAGTGAATCCCATTAACGTTCGAGTAAACACAGTTTGAAAGAGAGGCTTAAATATGTAGTTTTCAAAACAATATGGGTATATTTTCACATCAAAAAAGATTAATGGTGGATGTGAGATTAGGGTAAAATATCAAGAATGAATTTGTATCTTTTCCCTTTTTAAATTTATTTTCGTGAGCCACCATTATAAATGGATCCCAAATTTCTAGCATGAAGGAGAAAAATTAAATCTAACATCTCTCCTTTTTAAAAGTAAATTTCTTACCATTTTATTTAGACTTCAAGTCTGACCTCCATTTGATTTTATTTTTAAAGAGGAACCTTTGATTGATGAGATATTCTTAGAACGGCAAAAATATTCTGTAAATAAACAAAATTTTTAATAAATTTTATTTTGAACGATTATATTAAGAAAATTAAGAGCTGTATAGGTCACTTGTTGAATTATATTGATCATTCTTTGTATATTAAGAATATAGATGTAAAAATTATTTAATTGATAACTAATAGAAGTTTTTACAGCTAAATCAAATAGGTCCTAAAAACATTCTACTAATATTTCTTCCTTTTTAATAAAATTTCATTTTTTAGTTTAAATAGTAAAAAATAGTTTTGATTCTGTTCGTTATCTATGGAAATTATATATATTTTCAAATAATTTTACTTTTTCATAACGGCTTAAATAATTAAATTATATTTTATTAAAGTAATTAACATCAATAACTCAACAAATACTTCATGACTATCAACATGGACCATTAGTCCATTGCCCACATAAGAGGACAGCTCTAACATGTGGCATTGGACACCACAAGCATAGATGACTTTTATTTGCTACATAAATATAACTATATCTATTATATTGGTGCTGCACGTTCAAATACTCCATTGCCATGCAGCTTTATAGCGCCTTGTGATGAGAGTGAGAAATTTAAGCAGCAGGTGGAGTAGAAGGAAATGAGAATGATGATCTTGGGATTGAAGGACGTGTACGACCAAGCAGTGGATCACGAGGCAACCTAAAAACTGGCGCTACAGGAAAATTATTTGGAGTTTTAGGCAACGGAGGAAGTTTAATGCGAGGTGTATTGGCTATCAGAGGCTGCGGACCACGAGGACCACGAGCTGCCCGGGTGATCCTGATGCTTGAAAATGAAAATATGAAAACGATGAAAACAGCCCAGATCAACAAAGCAGAAGATGAAGAAGAAGCCATCAAGAAACAACAGACTGATCTTGATGTAACTGTCTACTAGATGAGGAGTTGTGGTGAGGAGACAGGGACCTTCCTGTTGAGTTTTTATAGGTGTGATTGGACTTGGAAAGGTGGATCGATCTGTACTTATATAAATGCAGAGTTAAGATCAGCCAATAAGTTTGGTGAGTTGAGGCTCAACTTCTGCACTGCCCGAAGTGAATTATTTAAGTACAGTGAAGTTGTTAAAGCATCTTCATGCATAATTCTGAAATTGGTACAGCTTTGTATTAAATAGTTGTCTGTACAGTTGGAAAATGGTATTAATTTTCTAGCTATATTCAGAGATGATTGCTTAAATGCGCCGTAGAGATGATCATATCTCAACTGAATGGAAATTTCTTTTTATGATATTATAAGCTATCAAGGAAAAAGAATTAAAATAAAAAGTTCCAAGTTTTCTGTTACTTCAGTTTTTTTTTTTTCTTGTGCAATCTCTCAGGCCTATGTCAGATTCTGAGTATGTTTATTTTTCTCTTTTATTTTTCAAGGGAGGATCAGAGTTCATCGCAGAAGCAAGAAAATGAGTACTAGCAGGCTTTTATGCAGGCATAAATTTGGATTAGAATCCTGCAAAATGAACTGCATAGGGTGAGAAAAAGATACTGAAATTAATATTCAACATTCCCAACTGACAGATTTATTGTAAAACTTCAGTAATGAACAATAGCAGAAAGACTGCAAGTTGGCTACTGGATGTTGGAGGTCATTGTACAAAAAAAAAAAAAAAAAAGTGGGCACGTTTTTTTTTGTTTCAGGGGATTGTATCTTCCCCAGCAACCCCCAACAGTTAAAGAATCTAGAGACATTGAATGGCAACCCTCCCATTGGGAGAGAACTCGACCTTCAACTGAAGGTTGCATAGTCAAATCATGGGTTCAATTCCTTGCCACTACAGAATGATCAACCTTCAGTTTTATTCGTGGCTGTATCTTTGACTTGCTTGCATCAAACATGATATAGCAAAATGTAGCCAGCCATAGTCATAGTTTGTCAAAATTTTTAAGTGAAAGTTTGAGAAGAAGGTGATGCGGACAGAGTCATAGAAAAACAAGCAATTTGATTCCTAGACAAATACCAAAAATTGTAGTAGTGGCAGTTTCGTAAATAACAACAACTTTGGAGTTTCGAATTTTGGTAATTCCAAAGGCTAGTTTGATTGGAAACAAACCAACGATTTGAAATCACTAACTTTGCTTGTGTAACCCATTGCTTTTAGGGCAAATTCGGACGTTTAGGCCTTCAAAAATGCAAATTTGTGTTTTAATTACTTTAAAAATCTTATTTCCTAGTTTGTTTAGGTTTGAACTTTTATTTTCTAGTTTGTTTAGGATTTGTCTTAGGGTTTCTATTTAAGAGTTATTGTTTTGGCTTTTATATATCAGATTTTCAATAGAATTCGAAATTTTCTTTCTATTTTCCAAAATTTGTCGAATTTTGATGCCTATACCTTATAATTAAGAATTGCAAGCATAGAAGATTAGCAATTGGTAATTGTGCGCAATTCAACAATCGTTGATAGTTATTTTCCATTCTTCCGCTACGTCAGTTTGGTATTAGAGCTATGCTGTTCGGACAAGACAAGATGTCTCGTAGAAGACAGCAACAACAACCCCAACAGTGTGTAGAAGAAGTTTTTGAGCGTGATGACCAACGTCGCTTTGAGTAGCAGTTCGAGCAACGAATGGAACAGATGGATCAGTGGATTGACAATATTGTGGAATAGCTCACGGAAAGGATGGCTGAGTTGTTAGTCAATCAAAATAGGGGGCAGCCAAACCAGCGATGAGTCCCTAATGCTGACGACATGAGGAATCCTTTTACTGAAGGAAACGATGATGAAGGTGACTATGGTGAAGGTTATTATGATGTGTCGCATAGACGTCCTCACTAGCATGACGAGAATGATGATAGGAGGCGATGGGAGGCAAGTATGCGAACTGAGATCCCTGAATTTTATGGTTCGTTAAAACCAGAAGAATTCCTTGACTGGTTAGCTACGGTAGAGGAGATCTTGGAGTTTAAGGGGGTGCTAGAGGCTCAACAAGTACCATTGGTGGCAACTAGGTTTCGAGATAGGGTGATGGCTTGGTGGCAGCAAACTAAACAGACCCGAGTTCGATTGGGAAAGTCAAAAATCACGACTTGGGAGAAGATGAAGAAATAGATGCGTGCCATATTTTTGCCTTTTAATTTTCAGTGTTTAATATACCAGAGGTTGCAGAATTTGAGGCAAGGAAACCGTTCAGTTGATGATTATACAACTGAATTTTACTAGCTGATTGCTTGTAATGAGGTGCATGAGACAAAGGACCAATTGGTTGCTCGATAAATTAGAGGTTTAAGAGAGCATATTGCAGAGACAGTAAACATGTTTGATAATATGTCTATTTCTGAGGCGCACCAACGAGCTTTGCAGATCGAAAAGAGGTGACCAGGTGGTTTTATGCAAACGACTGGATATGGTAGAGCAGAAGGCAGTGGTGCTGTAAATCATGTGGGTGGCGGAATGGCCTAAGGAACTGTTGTGAACAAACCAGGGGTAGTGCCAACCAATGCACAAAGGGCTAGTTCGATTTTGAGTAGTGGGATTAAATGCTTTGCGCGTGGAGAAGTGAGTCATAGGCAGTCTGAGTGTAAAAAAGGGGGAAAAAAAGTAATGTTTGCTGAGATAGATGAACAATATGAGGATGATGAAGAGGTCGCTGACTTAACAGGCGATCTCGTATTTAATACAGATGATGTTGATGAGGAGGTCGTGACTGGTGATGTAGGGGCTGCTTTAGTAGTACGGAGGTCCTGCCTAACACCTAGAGCTACTAATGATGAATGGTTGCGAAATAATATTTTCCAGTCTACATGCACTATCAAGGGTAAAGTCTGTGAATATTTGATTGATGGAGGTAGTTGTGAGAATATTATTGCAGCAGAGGCGGTCCAAAAATTAGAAATTCAGACTAAAAAGCATCCTAAGCCTTACAAGTTGGCATGGTTGAAACAAGGGGGCGAGGTAACAGTGTCAAAGCGGGCCTTGATTTCCTTTTCTATCAGGGCAAAATACAAAGATGAAGTTTGGTGTGATGTGATAGCCATGGATGCATGTCATTTGTTGCTGGGACGGTCTTGGCAGTTTGATCGAGATGTGACTGATAACGGGAAGACTAACACTTATAGTTTTATGTTTAAAGGAGTGAAAATTGTGTTAGTGCCTAATAAGGATCATGATCATTCCAAGCAGGTGCAGGAAGGCAGTAAGGGCTGTGTTAATTTATTAACCTTGGTGTAGTTTAACAAGAAAAGGCGATATGTTGAGTTTGATGTAGGGGATTATGTGTGGGCAGTTCTTACTAAGAAGAGATTTCCTACAGGTGATTATAATAAGCTGTCTGCCAAGAAGATCGGACCGGTTGAAATTGTTGAGAAGATCAATCCTAATGCCTATCGTTTGAAGCTGCCTAGTCATATTTGAACTGCAGATGTTTTTAATGTTAAGCATCTAATTCCTTATGCAGGTGATTCATCCGACGATTCAGATTCGTGGACAAATTCTGTCCACCCTGGGGAGAATGATGCGGATAGAGTCATAAAAGAACAAGCAATTCGATTCCTAGACAAATACCAAAAATTGTAGTAGTGACAGTTTCGTAAATAATAACAACTTTGGAGTTTCGAATTTTGGCAATTCCAAAGGCTAGTTTGATTGGAAACGGACCAACGATTCGAAGTCACTAGCTTTGCTTATGAAGCCCATTGCTTTTAGGGCAAATTCAGACGTTTAGGCCTTCAAAAAGGCAAATTTGTGTTTTAATTGCCTTAAATGTCTTATTTCCTAATTTGTTTAGATTTGAACTCTTATTTTTTAGTTTCTTTAGGATTTATCTTAGGGTTTCTATTTAAGAGTTATTGTTTTGGCTTTTGTATATCAGATTATTAATAGAATTCAAAATTTTCTTTCAATTTTTCAAAATTTGTCGAATTTTGATGCCTATACCTTGTAATTAAGAATTGCAGGCATAGAAGATTAGCGATTGGTAATTTTGCGCAATTCAACAATCGTTGATAGTTATTTTCCATTCTTCCGCTACGTCAGAAGGTGAGCTAACTATACTTGCATAATGTGCAAATATCACCTACCATAAGACTATAAATCTAGAAAATGCTGCATCCACTTGTATATAAATAGCCACAACACATTACTTGCTTCCTCATCCAGAGAGGCGTAACCAAAAAAACAATTTCCTCTACTTAGTATTTACAAATTTGAGTTTCATCACCAGAATGGCCTATTCCAACTTCTTCATCTTAGCCTTCTTTGCTACCTTGACATTTTCAAGCATGAATGTCAGCTTAGCGGCTCGTCATCTCTTGCAATTGCCCCCATTACCTTCACTGCCAAAGCCTGCATTGCCACCATTGCCTTCTATTCCAACTCTTCCACAACCTACATTGCCAACCACTCAACCTTCTCTGCCCAAACCCACCTTGCCTCCACTTCCTAGCCTGCCAACCATCCTCGCTGTCCCTAAGGTCAATTTGCCTCCATTGCCAAGCATGCTTTCAATTCCAACTACAATTCCCTCCATCCCATTCCTCTCTCTACCACCTGGAAACTAATTAATCTGCCAGCTTTTCCAGTGAAGTTTCATTCAAGAATTCATTTGCTTGTTTTCTGGTTCACTTTATCTGTTTGAACATTGTTATTTTGTACTTTCATTTCATTTGTTCTGATATATAGTTTTATGTTACTGTGATTGCCAGTTTCTATTGGATGTACTTTGAGATTATATATATGGATTTTATTTATCTATATATATGAGCTAAATTATAAAAAAGGCTCAACACAGTTCTATTACTTCAGTGCTCTCTAGTGCAATCAGTCAAGTGACAAGGCCTACCCGATAAAGATGAGAAAAAATGGATACAGTAATGTTTATTTTTCTATATTTCTACAAGATATTGTCAGAATTAAATGCAGAAGCACCAACAGGACTATTAGCAGGCTATATGCACACAGGAAATTGCATCAGAATCCTGCAAAATCAATTTCAAAGATGAAGAACAAAAATATATATATATTAAAATAAACATTCAATAATCCCAGTTGACTGATGTTGCAATTAGTTAATTTAAATTTGAGGATTCCTAATGTAAATTTCTCCATGTAGATACTCAAGCTTTCTCAATGCTTTAATTCTTGATCCAACCTGCTTTCCGAAAATGCAGTCAGTCAACTTGACATAAGTTGATTAGATTTCTCAAATTAGTTGGCAACTTGGAAAGCTTTCTACAACAATGCAAAATTAAAGTCTGCAACTTAATTAGATCACCTACAGTTTCAGTCTTTTAAAACTGAATGTCTGCGCTATTTAAAGTATTCAAGATTAGCATTATGGTTTCTGTTACATTACAAGCTCAAACAAGACATTCACATCTCAACTCTAAGGGATGCAAATGTTAGAAATCACAAGGGTAAATTCCATCGATAGTAACTAAATTTTGTACTTGAATATAATTTGTTATAAAACTTTAATTTATATCTTTTTAGTTACCAGATTTCTATTTAGATTTCACGAGTGGTCTTTATAATATCTTTTACTCCATAAACAATCTAGCATCTCCATTATAGTTAAAAATAAAAAAGATAGTATACAAATAAGTTCGTATTTTTATATTCATATAGAATCTAATGGAAGCATTATTTTGAAAGATAAATACTTTTTTTTTTTAAATAATGCAAAAATATTATCTGATGAAAAGAAAATATCAATATTTATCTTCATTTTTAATTTTTGTAAAATAAACTATAAATTAATAAAAATATTTTTATAATATTATTATATTATTTTAATTTTTATATATAATATTTGAATTTTTTTACATATAATAAACTATACACTAATAATAAATTTTTTTTATAATATTAATATATTTAAATAATTTATCACAAAATTTAAGATTGATATATGAACTTAGTTATATACTATTTTCAAATTTTGGACTAAAATAGTAATATTGGATTGTTTGTATACCAAAAAATTTTATATGAATTATACACGAAATCTAAATAGAACTTTGGTAATTAAGAAGATACAGATTAAAATTTTGTACTCAAATTATAATTAAGTTTAAAGTTTAGTGACCATCTATATAATTTACCCGAAATCACAATGTTTGCGACTTTTTACAAATTTGTTCTAGCCTTTAACAATTTGGTAAAAGTGTCATAATTTGGTCTTTTTTTTTGGAATCCTGCCATAATCTATTCTTTGATCAAAATTATACTAAAAACCGCACATATAGTCACTTAAGAAAATAATTCTTAAATTTATATACAGTGAGATAGTAGTTAAATGGTTCTTTTACCATCGTCGATTTAAAGGAGAGGACTATCTCCTATTGTCTAGTTTGACCAAAATTTAGGATATTTTTACCAAGATTTAAAAGTTAGTACAACAAGTTATAAACGTTGTGTCATTTAGTACCAATATGCCAATTTCATTTTTTTGTTTCTTAAAGGCTTGGAATCGATGAGAACAAATTGCACCAATGACTAGTTTAGGAGTCAGATTAGGTATTGTCTCTCAAGACCCTTGATATATCTTGTCAGTTCAACTTCCGTTGTAGCTAACCTCGTGTCTTTACTGGGAATGGAGGGTAGGATTTGAATATTAACTAATGGCTTTCCAACTATACTGTATCTTGGAATGTCTTAAGGAGAAAGTACAAAATGAGAGTTGCTCGTTTAGAACTCAATGTTAGATTGCCAACCAATTAGATCTACAAAAAGAATTGATTCTGATAACATGTATTTGTCAATGACATGGCAAAATTTAGACTACCAAACTCATATTTGTCAATTTTTGAAAGTGAAAATTTCATCAGAAGTTGAACCACCTAGTGAATAATCCTGTTGAGACTCTTTGACCAACCAAACATTGTGTCTATATCACCAATCACCCACCTCAGGACCAAACCTGGTAAGGCTGCAGCTACGTACATATAAATATAGGCAGGACTGAAACCTTGTCTTCTCATCCAGTACCTATTTGCTCAGAATTTTGCATAAGTGAGAGAGATTAAACAACACCCACTTCACAATGGCCTCTTCCAATTGCTTCATTTTAGCTTTCTTTGTTGCTTTGTCATTTTCAAGCATGAATGTTGGCCTAGCGGCTCGTCATCTCCTGCAGTTGCCCCCTATGCCTTCATTGCCAAAGCCCACATTGCCTCCAATGCCATCCATTCCAACTCTTCCACAGCCGACACTGCCTACTTTGCCAACAACTCAACCTCCTCTGCCAAAGCCCACCTTGCCTCCACTTCCTAGCCTGCCTACCATCCCCACAGTTCCTAATTTCAGTTTACCTCCATTGCCAAGCATGCCCTCAATTCCAACTACAATTCCTTCCATCCCATTCCTCTCTCCACCCCCTGGAAACTAATCAATCTACCTCCTGAAATAGAGTTGCATTGAAGGATTTAGTTGTTTGTTATCTGCTCTAGTTTATCTGTTTCGGCACCATTTTTCATGATCTTATTACCCTTATTTGTACAATTTTCTTGTACTATGAGTTTGTGATTGCCAGATTATATTGTATGCATTTACTTCATTTATTTGTATGATTTTATTGACAGTGATTGCCAGTCTCTGTTGTATGTATTTTGATTACATTGCATATAAATTTTCTTTATATAACATATGCTTAATATATAAATGTTAAGCCCGGTTCAGGCTTAACTCGCATCCCTCGCAGTATAGTCTTGGGCAACGCTTTAAACCATTTAGATGCTTCAAATAGTATAAAAAGTAGATTTTTTTTTTCTTTTGCAAGTTCAGGTGTCTAAATTGTCAATTTATAGGTTAAAAAGTTAACCAATAAAAAGTGTCAAATATAGAAGGTTACAGATGTCTTAGTATATATCAACCGAGTATATGATCAAAAGAAAAAGAACAAAAAGAACTGTACTGTAGTTAAGGCATTCAATTTCACCAACAAAATGAATAGACTAAAAGAACCTACTTCTAGATCCAAGATTCTGAACTGACAGGATACAACGTTTGTGTTGAGGTCAACAAATACAATGTGTCAAATTAAATTGTGAAGAGCATTTCTTTGTCAGTTTCTTCTTAGGTGATACTGCAGTCCTTGAACTCATACTTGCTACGCTCATGGATCATTTATTGATATGAATAATTTAGAGTGACTACATTGCAAATCTGCCATCAGGAAACGAAGAAGTACAACAATTTTCCTAAGAAATGTAAATCGAGGTTGACAACATACAGAAATTTCTGCTCCAAAATAATATATATATGTATATAATCTGTTATTACTTAGCTCCGTCGGAAATCCGTTGCTACAATTTCATTTAAGGAAAAATTGCTACTCCCAAGATTCGTTGATTGTAATGCTTTCAATTATGAACTTTCAAGAAGTTCGAGATCTGCAATATGCTGCCTTGGTTTTGGAGAAAAACATCTGTTGAACGCCTCCAGCTCTGATTATGGGGAAAATGATCCCATAAGCAACCTACAAAAAGAAATAGATGATATAAGATGAAAGCACCGATAAGCAGAAACCAGTGGATGTTAATCAGAAATCATTCTATACATACTTTGATAATTCTTGCCCCTATCTACATGCGCTTAGCTGAAGGCAATGGAAGTATCAAGCGGCCAACACCATATATAGCCACAGCGAAAAAGTGAGCAACCAGGCTCAATGGCCGGGGTTTTAGACCTGAAAGTAGAGCAATAGGTCCATTCGAAAATACACCTCCGAGACTCAAATAGTAGAACCATGCTTGGCGCATTTCGTTCCGTGCTGGATCACGGGAAGCACTAAACACCTTGTGTAAGGCCCCTGCCAATGTATTTATGGTAGATGCCACTGGCTGGAGAAAATAGAAATGGCATCAGTTTTTACTTTATTTGATACAGCTTATAATGCAGATGAAGGTTAAAAAAAATATAGATTTGAGAATTACAAGTTGATCTACCTCGCGAAGTGAGTGGAAAGACTTGAGATATTCACAAAGAGATGAGGCCTCACTTAAATCGTGCAAAGGCTTAAGAAGATTCCTCAGTACAACAATATCAGAGAGTGCCACAGTCATTCCTCCACCCATTAAAGGATGCCTCCTATTAAATGCATCTCCCAAAAGAGGCTTGCCTGGAGTGGGAAGAGGAGCAGCAGGCATGCTTCTGTTAGGCATTGTTCTTATCTTCCCTTTGTTAATGGCAGATATGAAAGCATCTGACAGCTCAAGAGGAATCTGAAACGTGCAGAAATCAAATTATTGTATATAATCAAAGAAAGGGACTCTGTATACATACATGCCAAGAAAACTTTCAGTACATGGGGAGCCACCACAGACTTCAAATAATTGGCCATTTCACCAGTCGAAATGGAAGGTAGTTGTTGACCTGCCGGTATGTCAACCAAACAGCGAATTTCAGAGCTGCTAATACGGTAGAACAAAATTAGTGAAGGGTCTGCTAGAATAACATGTCCATGATTTGGGTATGGAAGCTCACAATTCTCCAAGATAAGTGCAACAAAACAAGAGGGGATGTCAACCTGCATAAATTATATATAATGTTCGCAAAGTTTATACTTGAAGCCCAAGAAAAGACTTAAATATTGGAAGTGGTGAATACATGTGATGCTTTAGCTGATGAAACACAAGGCATAAACCATTCTCTTTTGCATATTATGCAATGGATTCAATTAATATCAAATTGAAACATAATGTTTACCTTAAGTTCACAAAGAGAACGTCGCAAATTTGAAAAGCAGCCGTTGCATACTATTGTGAAAGGAGCACAAACAGTAAGCTCTTCACCATTTTTAGTTTTGTATTGGACACCCTTAACAGTCCCCTTTACTTCTAGTAGAGATGTGACTGTTCCTTCTTCCAATCTTACACTGTAAACAACAAAAATCAAAGGATGAGAAAATTTATTTTCTAGGGTTGAGATGTAGAATATGTGGAGGACTTATTTGAAATAAACTTACTTCTATTATATCAAAGAAATTTTAGTACAAAAGTATTTGTACACACTCACACATTAATATTCTCACAAACACTCAAGACACTTTCTGATTTAGCTCACCCACACTACACTCTTTTGCACACACACTAACTCTCCCATGATACGCTCACACACATTTGCAAATGAGGATGAAGGTATTTATGGGTGAGGGTTGGGTACTATTCCTACCTCCTTACTTACACTTCCATAAGGGAACCTTCTAGACACCTCAAGTCTAGATTCCTCCTTTATCTTCCCTTATCTTCTTGAATTCTCTACATACTACTACAATATGTTAGAGCTCTCCACACAACTCTAGCTTATTCTAGGATTTTTTTATTATTTATTAACTAAAGTAATAATCTTCTGAAAGGATGTAGAAAAGAGTGTAGAGTTGGTGATGTATTCTTCACATGAGAAACTTCAGAAATTGCTGCATATCCATCTTTATTTTTTTTACCTTCAAGGCCCAACTCGATTAGTTTCTAGTGGCCACTAGGTTGTAGGAGTTCTCCAACAATTTTGTCTTGCAAACTAAAGTCTCTTTCAATCACATGCACTCTTCGTCCATCCTGCAATTTTATTTTTATCAAGATGCAAAACAAGTTAAAGATCAACCCTTTTTTCTTGTAAACTCGATTCAAGTGCTCACTGATGAGGCAAGGTGAGGAAACAGGAAAAGACTTACCTTGCTAAAAGTGTAAGCAAAAGCAGACCCAACAACACCTGCACCTACAATGATTATATATGTATTCATGACATTCTCTAATTGACTTGATTCATTAGCACTAACCTCCATTGAAGCTCTTGTTTTCTTGTTTCCTGTTGATTCTACAATAGTAACGGATTCCACAGTCCGTCAAAATTTTTTTTGAGCTTAAAATTTAATTTACCAATATTATTTTAGTGACGGACAAAATCCATCACTATTCTGTTACTAAATAGTGATGGATTCGAGACAAATTCCAAAATCCATCACTATTTAGTGACGGATGCTACCGTCTGTAATAAAATTTTTTGAGAAAAAATTGATTTACCAATATTATTTTAGTGAAGGACAAAATCTGTCACTAAAATACTATTCGTAAATTGAAGTTTAAACTATATATATATATATATACACACACACACACACACCATTTGTATATAAAAATATACTAAGAAAAATAATAAATTTATTTAGTTTTTATATAAAAATTAATTGTATTAAACTTTGTAGTTTTTGGTTGGTTTTAAGGTTTGTGTGTGTAGTAAAAATTCATGAGAACTCACAAAACTAAGCTTTTACCTTTCCTATATTCTTTCAAAGTTGTAAAGTATAGAATATAATTTATCTCCATTTCTTGAAGATCCATGTTCATCATTTCTAAGCTTTCAGTCAGTTTTTCCGCAAGGTTTAAGTGTTTGCATTTATCATCAGCTTCTTTGCCTTTATCATTAGCTTCTTTGCTAGAAATGCTATTTAAATCCCCCCTCTTTCTTAAATAATGAGCAACAAAAACTTTTCTATGACAAGCATCTTCTCTTGCAATCCATCCAAATAATTTATCTCCTCTACACTGTTGCACCATATAATCCTTCTAACCACAATGATTAACTTTAAAGAGTCTCTTAAACTTAAGGGCATTACTGAATTCCTGCCAATTATTTTGAAACTCCACAATTGCAAACCCTGTATGACTCTTATGATTCCATATTAGACATGCCCTAAGTGGCTGAAACCTTTTTCTAGTGAATTCATCCCTAAGTTTTAAACCACTACCGCTAAAGGACATCCACAGTCCTGTCGAATTTGGATATTGTCAAAAATTCCCATAAAAGGCCAAACAAATAGATCATCTGCCCAGTGTAAAGACATTTTTGTGGAGGTGGTTTTTTTCTTTGAAGAAGTGAATAAAAAGTATGAAAATTTTGTCTGAGAGGGAGGGGAAGGTCGAGAGAACTACTCCTATTATAAGGTGTGTTCATTGGAATTGAAAGAGTTTCTTTTGAGAGGAGAGTGTAAAAAATTGTCTTTTGAGAGGTACAAAAACCATCTTTTCACTCAAAACACAATTTTTACACTTCCCTCTTAAAAGAAACTCTTCCACTTCCAATGGACACACCTTATAAGAGGAGCAGTTCTCTCGAACTTCCCTCCCTTTCAGACAAAATTTTCATCCTTTACATTCACTTCCTCAAGAAGAAAAAAAATCCGTCACCTCAAAAATGTCTTTACACTAAGAGGATCTATTTGTTTGGCCTTCTACAGGAATTGTTGCCAATAGCTAAACCTAGTTGGACTGTGGATGTCCTGTTGGCGAGAGTGGTTTAAAACTTAAGGATGAATTCATTGGAAAAGAATTTCAGCCACTTAGGGTGCATCCAATATGGAATCACATAGGTCATAAAGGGTTTGCAATTATAGAGCTTTAAAATGATTGGTATGGATTCAGTAATGCCCTAAGTTTGAGAGACGCTTGGAAGTTAATCATTGTGGCAAGGAGGATTATATGGTGCAACAGTATAAAGGAGATAAATTATTTGGATGAATTGCAAGAGAACTTGATTATAATAGAAAAGATTCTATAGCTCATTACTTGAGAAAGAGGAGATTTGAATAGCATTTTTGGCAAAGAAGTTGAATATAAAAGCAAACACTTAAAGCTTGTGGAAAAAGTGACTGAAAGCTTAGAAAGGAAGAACAAGGAT
Organism: Mallotus repandus; assembly: GCA_949671775.1. Taxonomy (NCBI): domain Eukaryota; kingdom Viridiplantae; phylum Streptophyta; class Magnoliopsida; order Malpighiales; family Euphorbiaceae; genus Mallotus; species Mallotus repandus. The sequence goes on along the minus strand of CATIWM010014734.1, from coordinate 4,348 downwards.
CTTCAAGAAATAGAGATAAATTACATTCTATGCTCTACAACTTTGAATGAATATAGGAAATGTCAAAGCTTAGTTTTGCATGTTCTCATGAATTTTTACTTATTTTTGTTAATATATGTTACAAACTTCGCAATAACTTATTTATTCTTTATTTATCTTTATGATTTTGTATTGATTTCCATAGAGCATGATAAGACCATTGCTAAATTAGAAGCAAGAAAAAGGAACTAGAAGATGAAATTCGAAATTCGAAAAAGAGAGTTTCTTTGCAAGCAGGACCAAAAAAAAGGATTACTAAAGAAAAAAATGATAAACAAATACTTGTATATGAATATGAATTTATAAGGAACATTGAGTAGCCACTTGTAAGCCAAGTGACAATAAAGATAACAAAAGAAGTGCCAATGAAGGTGGTGGATGACCTAGATTGGAGTAATGATAGATTTTTTTTTTCTAACAAGGGTAGTAACACCTTGTTAAACACTACAAAATATGTGTTAGATGGACATTATGTGTGTGGATAAGGACTAGTGAAATCATTGATTTGCAGACTTGCATTATCTCATTGGATGAGATTTTGTACAATCCTCCACATAGAGAGACCGAACCTCCAATCTCGATTCGAGATTCACATGATTCAGATGATGAGATGGAGATATTAAAAACCATATTTTGAGAGGTACAGAAATTGTCTTTTCACTCTAAAGATAATTTTTTTTAGATGTATAAATCCTTTCAACTTAGCATGCTTTTGATATGCTTCAAACAAACTATCCAAACTTGGAAAGGACATGCCTGGTTGAAGACTTGTTTCGGTATTGAAATTATTCTTTGAAGTTTGAACATCAGATGATTGAACATTAATATATGTAACAACATCCATATCTCTATTCAAACTTTCAATAATTTCACCATTGCCAAATAACTTTGCAAAAACTTCTTCTCTTGTTGTCATATTGTACAACTGATAAAGATGAAAGTTATTTGATATAGATTACACAAAGAACTAATGGATTTTTGAATACTCAAATTGCACAACAAATTCAAATTTAATATACTTAACTTCACTAGGGTATATATGAACTTCACCACCACTTTAAGTTATCAGGGTTTAATTACTTTATGCATACAACATTATATTGACAATTGGATACTTAGAGAATGTATTGCAATGATGATAAGTCGTTTAATCTTCCTATCATTATTTTTTATGTACGTGGTTTCTCTCTAACACAATTTTATCACCTAAATCTCTTCCTCTTATAAGTAAGGTCTTATTGAGCTTTTCATCTTTTCTAGCAACAAAAATTTGAATAGATTCTATCCATTTAGTAATGCCTAATTCAAATTTAATCCTAAATTTTTTACAAAGAACTCTATAGGTATTGCATTTTTGTAGTTTTCTATAGAAAACCTTCAGTCCCCACTTAAGTTAACATAAATACCCATTCTATCCAAAAAAACATGGATAGATTCTATCCACATAGAATTACCGTAAATTGTATTTAGAATGCTTATTAGGTAAATTTATTAAATCACAAAGTCAATGAAAATAGATCTCTCTTTAAATGTGAAACTAGGAGGGAAGGAATTTTAAATGTAAGCATAAGAAACTTGTCACATTCACGGTAGTTACATAACAAAGGAAATATGTAGTGGCAGAAAAGTCCAAAATTAGTTTAGATGGAGAGTTACTTTTGACTAAAACATATGAAAGTTACGGAAGATCAAAGGATGTGATAAAACTCTTTTGAGCATTAACTAAATGCTAACTTTGAAGAGGTATGGCCTTAGAAATTTTTTACATTACACTCAATAAACCTATGCAGCCACATAGCAAAATTATAAAAGCACTGCTTGCCATAATATAAAAGTATCGTATTGAAAGTTCAACTTTATTATATTTTCAAGAAACTATGAAATGAATCAGCAGATAAAAATCCTAGCAACCTACAAGAACATAATAAAATGCAGGCGCAAAAACCTAGAAATCAAATCTTGCAAATGTAATCAGGTAACCTGAGGTTGACTTTCTCGAGTCAACATCGCCTGCCATGTCTGCATCTGTGTATCCAACTAGCAAAGGTTTGGCATCTTCAAAACATAAGCATATTTTGGACGTTCCACGAAGGTACCTGAAAATCCATTTCACTGCAGCCCAGTGTTCCTTTCCAAGATTTGAAAGGAATCTACTCGCAACTCCAACTGAGTGTGCAATATCTGGCCGTGTACACACCATGGCATGCATTAAACTACCAACTGTTGAAGCATATGGAACTCTATCCATCTCTTCTTTCTCCTTATCTGTGGAAGGGTATTGCTGAGAAGTCAATATAAAGTGATTAGCAAGAGGACAACTAACCGCTTTAGCATTGTACATGTTGAACCTCTGAAGTACCTTCTCAATGTACTTTTCTTGTGATAACCATAGTTTCCTGACGCCTCTGTCTCTTACAATCTTCATGCTAAGAATCTGCTTCGCTGGTCCCAAGTCTTTCATAGCAAAAGACTTACTCAACTGTTTCTTTAAGCTGTTGATTCTGGAAACATTTAGACCAATAATCAACATGTCATCTAAATAAAGTAATAACACAATAAAATCATCATCAGAGAATTTTTGGACAAAAACACAATGGTCTAAAGTGGTCTTCGTATAGCCTTGCTTCCCCATAACAGACTCAAACTTTTTATACCATTGTCGCGGTGCCTGTTTCAAGTCGTACAAGCTTTTCTTCAATCTACAAACATGGTCCTCTTTTCCTTTTTCTTTGAAACCCTCTGGCTGCTCCATGAATATTTCTTCTTCCAAATCACCATGTAGGAAGGCAGTCTTAACATCCATTTGCTCGATCTCCAAATCAAGACTTGCTGTTAAACCCAGCAAAGTACGGTTGGATGTCATCTTCACGACTGGAGAAAAAATCTCATCAAAGTCAATACCCTTTCTTTGGTTGAATCCTTTTATAACCAATCTTGCTTTGAATCGTGGCTGGAGACTGTGTTCTTCATGCTTGATCCTGAACACCCACTTATTCTTCAAAGCTCTCTTGCCTCTTCACCAGCTCAAATGTCTTGTTCTCATACAGAGACTTTATCTCATCCTGCATGGCTTCAAACCATTCCTGCTTGTGTTCATCATTTGTAGCTTCTTCAAAGCTTTCTGGCTCTCCCACATCAGTTAGTAGCACAAACTGATCTCTAGGATATCTGGTAGAAGGTTGTCTATTTCTATCAGATCTCCTCAATGGCACTGGAGAGGCCTCATCTACTGGTGATTGATCATGAACACTATCATCATCATCTTCAGATGGAATCTCAATGGGAGTATTTTCATCGCCTACATCTGGCGGCATATCTTCATCTTCATCTCTAACTTCCCTTGGCATCGTTGTTGGAGGAACTAGCTTCAAATTTGAATCATCATCAGAGCTAGGGATGTTCTTCTCAACTCTGGTAATATCTTTGATTGTCTGGTCTTCAATAAACACAGCATCACGACTTCTGACAAGCTTCTTCTGGATTGGATCATAAAATCTATAGCCAAGTTGATCTTGACCATAGCCAATGAACACACACTGTCTTGTCTTAACATCAAGCTTGGACCTCTCATCCTTGGGTATATGCACAAGGGTTTTACATCCAAAAACCCGTAGATGACCATAGGAAATATCTTTTCCTGACCACACCCTCTTTGGAGTGTCAGACTGTAGAGGAACACATGGTGAAAGGTTCAGCACATGCATTGTTGTAAGTAAAGCTTAACCCCAAAATGTCTTAGGCAGCTTTGACTGTGAGAGTAGAGATCTAACTCTCTCCATCAAAGTCCTGTTCATCCTCTCAGCTAAACCATTCAATTGCGGTGTCTTTGGAGGTGTCGTCTGATGTCGAATACCATGCTCTTTGCAGTAAGCATCAAATGGTCCAACATACTCTCTACTGTTGTCTGTCCGGATGCACTTTAACTTCTTTCCTGTTTACCTCTCCACCAGGGTATGAAATTCCTTGAAGACATTTAGTACTTGATCTTTTGACTTCAAGGTGTATGCCCACGTCTTCCGAGAATGATCATCAATAAAAGTCACAAAGTACTAAGAGCCACCAAGTGACTTTGGCTTTGGCCCACATAAGTCTGAATGAATTAAATCCAGCACATTCTTCATTCTGGAAGGAGGAGAGCTCCTGAAAGCAACTTTGTTTTGCTTTCCTACAAGACAATCGACACATTTCTCCAAATGCACAAGATCTACTCCAGATAACACATTTTTCTTGGCTAGTATTGCCATCCCTTTCTCACTCATGTGACTGAGTCTTTTATGCCATAACTCAACTGTACTTTCTTTCTCCACAG
>CATIWM010014732.1:0-17929 GCA_949671775.1 Mallotus repandus | reverse complement strand
ATTAATTTCCTAATTTATTTGAGGTAATAGTCATCTAAATAAATTAAGAGATAATTCTAATTTTGAAATTAGAATTAAAGTGGAAAAAGAAGTTTAAACTTACCAAAACTATTTTTATTAAGTGGAGATATATGAAACCCTAGAAAGTATGGCTATATATATATATGTATATATATATATGTATATATATATATGTATGTATATATATATCTCATTTTCCAGGGTTTCTGCTAAGCCTCATTCTCCTCCTTCCTCTTCTACTTCTTCCGTGGAAAGAAAAACACACATAGAGAGAAAATCAAAAGTGAGACTTTAAGGTGCTAGCACACGTGCTAGCACACCAACTTGCTTTGGCAACCTTATTCGTATGGAGACTGGTAAAGAGGCATGGCTTAATTGGTGGTGTCTAAATCCGACAAGACCTACATGCAAAGCTCGAGGTAGGGTGTCACCAGAGTGAATCCCCCTCTCTTCCTTCCAACATTCTAGCCTTGAATTGTCTTGGTAAGATTTTGGAAACCTTCTCAATTAATCTAATTCGAATTACATGGATTTGGGTTTGGGTTTTCGTAGTTAAAATTTTAATTTCTGCTGTGGTTGGATTACGGAAACCCAACATTTAAGTGAAGAAGATAAAATACAACTCAAACAAATTCACATTTAAATTTGAGTTATATTTTATCTTCCTCACAAGCAATTAAATTGCTATACTAATTTAAATAATGAATTTCAACAACTATTTACGATCTACTTTTTAAAATAAATAATTTATTTTTAAAATCATATGAATGAAATAATAACAACAATATTATAATAATGAATTTATGAGTTTTTATATTTTATAAATTTTTATTCATAATATAAAAAATAGAGTTGAAAAAAAGTTATTTGAAATATTTGTATTATTCTAAAATAAATTATATGTTCCAATCAACCGACAATTAGGTTGTAATAAGTTTATACTTATGGATCCATTTCATTCGTGCAATTTTTTTTTTAAATTTGGGCTTTTAAATTCACTTGCTTGATTATTGTCTTTTATTAGAATTTTTGCAATCCATAGACTTCAGCATGATTGAACTTAAAACTTAGACTTGTAGTACTAGACAGATCACTAATTGGATTCAAACTTAGAGAATTGCAACATGCTCTTAGACTTGAAGTATTAGACACACCACTAATTGGATCCAAACTTAGAGAATGAAGTTCTAGTAGACTCCAAAATGTTGAAATGGGCTTCACAATATGTCCGTCTTCCACCAAAATGGCCTAAAGCATTTGGTTTTGGCTCCTCCTTAATTATATGTTTATATCTTTCTTTCTTTTTTCAATGAGGGACTTATTCTAGTTGCTAGTTTTTACAATGGTATCAAAGCCTTATATCCTTCAGGTTGTGAGGTTATTGATTGAGATTTTTGAGTGTTAAATACCTTAGAGTTTAAGTTTCAAACACCTAAGAGTTTGAGTGCTAAACATATGTGAGGTTGAGAATGAAATACTTATAAGAATCGACTTTTCTTATTATGAAAGATGTCATTTTATAATACTTCTACTCCTCTAATTCATATGTTCAATGGTGAACTGTGTCATATCTAGATTGTTAAAATGAGATTTCATTTGGAATCTTAAAAACATTGATCAGTAATAGAGACAAATGCTAAACCACCACCATTAACGGTTGATCCTAGTACAATTCAAATAAAAGCTTATTAAGATGAAAATTTTCAAAAGGATAAAGCCATTTTTCCTACATGCTAGACTTATATATCATATTTTCATAAAGATTATGGATCTAAAAACTACTAACAAGTGATCTAAAGGTAGAGATAGAGTCAAAACAATTAAGGTAATCACTTTGAAGAGGGAATTTAAGTTGATGAAGAAGAGAGAAATTGAAAATGCCAAAGAGTACTATAATAGGTTAATGGATGTTGTTCATCAATGTAGGTTGCTTGAAGAAACCTGCTTGGATAACAAGTTATTAAAATAATTATGCACTTCTCACAAACTCTCTCAACATCTCTTTTCATGTGTGGCTAAAAGAAATAGTCACTTAACACATCTAAGGTCTTTTTGATCCTAAAATGCCATATTAAACCTCCACTATGTGCCTCTATCACAAGTAACTCTCTCAAAGAACTTTGTGGCACACAAAACTTATTTTCCTTAAAAAGAAAACCCTCATGTTTATAGAACTTATCAAAACCCCCCATTTCTCACATGCCCCATAAACATAAGAAAAATCATGGTTATTAGGATATAGATCTTTTATATACTCAAATCCTAATAATTTTGCATCAAGTTTAGAGATTAAGGCATACCTTCTTGACAAAGCATCAGCTACAACATTCTCTTTACCTTGCTTTTACGTGATGATGTATGGAAAGGATTCATGAACTCCACCCATTTGGCATGTCTCTTGCTCAACTTGCCTTGTCCTTCGACGTACTTCAAGGACTCATGGTCGATGTAGGTAATGAACTCCTTGTAGCTAAGGTAATGTTGCCATGTTTTAAGGACTCTCACCAATGCATAAATCTCCTTGTCATAAGTTGGGTAGTTTAGACTAGCTCCACTTAGCTTCTCACTAAGTTATGCAATGGGCTTGCCTTCTTGCATAAAGACTCCACCAATACCTATGCCAATTGCATCACACTCAATTTCAAAAGGTTTAGTAAAATCAAGCAAAGATAATAAAGGTGCACTACAAAGTTTGTCTTTCAACAAGTTAAAAGCCTCATTTTGCTCTTTTCCCAACTTGAAACCAACGTTTTTCTTTATGCATTTAGTTAATGGTGAAGCTATTGTAGAAAAAATCTTAATGAATCTCCTATAAAAATTAGCTAAACCATGGAAACTCCTAACATCATCCACATTAGTAGGTGTTGGTTATTCTTTAATTGCTCTTGCCTTTTATTGGTCTACATGAATTCCCTTGTCATTGACAATATACCCAAGAAATGTAATTTCATTAGTGTAAAACATGCATTTCTTTAGATTTTCATACAACTTTACTTTTCTTAAAACATTAAAAACATACTTCAAATGTTGTACATGCTTATCTAAAGTTTTTCTATAAACCAAGATATCATCAAAATACACAACAACAAATTTTCCAATGAATGGTCTTAAAACATGATTCATTAGCCTCATAAAAGTGCTTGGTGCATTAGTTAAACCAAAAGGCATTACTAACCACTCATATAGGCCATGTTTTATTTTAAAAGGTATTTTCCATTCATCTCCTTCTTTCATTCTTATTTGATGATAACCATTTCAAATCAATTTTGAAAAACAAACAGGAACCATGCAATTCATCTAACATGTCATCTAGCCTAAGAATGGGATGTCTATACTTCACCGTGATTTTATTGATGGCTCGACAATCAACACACATCCTCCAAGTTCCATCCTTCTTAGGCACAAGTAAGACGGGCACCGCATATGAGCTCATGCTTTCACGAACATAACCTTTCTCCATAAGCTCACTTACTTGCTTTTGGATTTCCTTGGTTTCCTCCGGGTTGGTTCTATAGGCTAGTCTATTTGGAATGCTAGCTCCGGGTATGAAGTCTATTTGGTGTTCAATGCCTCTTTTGGGTGGTAAACTATTTGGAATTTCATCTGGAAATAGATCTTCATAAACCTATAATAAATTAACAATAACACTAGGAAAACCATTGGTTATTTCATTAGAAATGACAAAAACATCCTTGCACAAGAGTACAAGTAAAGGGTGGCTCAAAGACTTGGCTTCCCTCATATCTCTCATGGTAGCAAAAGCACTCATTTTCTTTTCTTTAGAACCTTCCTAATTTTCTCTCCCCTTGGATTTCCCATTTTGGTCAAGTTCAAAAGGTGGTTGTTTTGGCTCACTCACCTCACCTTTTTCTTTTCTCTCAAGGGTTTCCCTCCGTAAGGAAAGCTCTTCATATTGTTACTTTATGCGTTGTTAGTCTTTAAAAATATCCTTTGGTGTTAATGGTCCAAGATTATATCTTTTTCCATCCATAGTCAAAGAATATCTATTTTTGAAACCATCATGATTTGCTCGCCTATCATATTGCCAAGGTCTTCCTAATAACATATGGGCCACATACATTGGTACAACATCACACAACACCTCATCCTTATATCTACCAATTGAAAAAGAAATTAAAACTTGTTTGCTTACTTTCACCAAACCACTATCATTAAGCCATTGCAATTTGTATGGTTTTGGATGCTTGATAAAAGGCAACTTTAATTTCTCCATTAGTAATGTGCTTGCAACATTAGTACAACTCCCTCCATCAACAATTATATTACACAATTTATTAGAAATCAAACAATGAGTATGAAATAAATTTTTCCTTTGTTCTCCATGGTCTTCTATTTTATTTTGCACACTCAATGTTCTTTATACAATTAGATTATAACCCTTGGCATACTCAACATCGCTATAATCTTTAAAAGTGGTATTTAATCATCACTCTCCTTCTCACTTTCAGATTCAAAATTACCATCCTTTAAAATCACAGTTTTTCTATTTGGACATTCCCTAGCAACATGCCCATGCCCCAAACATTTAAAACATTGAATCTCCCTAGTTTGGGTTGGTTTTGCCTCATTCCTTCCCTTATTACCTAAGTCACTTTTGTTTTTATTTTCATCCCCTTTTGACTTAATAATATTTTTCTCATCCTTTTTACACCAAGAAGACTTCCAAGAAGAAGAAGTGGAACCCAAAGTTGGTTTGGAATTATACCTTTTTCCTTTGAGTTATTTTTCTACCTTCATGGCTAAGTTCACCAAGTCTTCTATTTCCACATAATGATATAAATCAACACGATCAACTAGGTTTTTATTTAGGCCATTCAAGAATCTTGCCATGGTGGCTTCTCTATCTTCCTCCACATTAGCTTTGATCATGAGCATCTCTATCTCTTTGTGGTAATCCTCCACACTCATGTTTCCTTGAGTCAAGGTTTGAAGTCTTTGATGAAGCTCCCTATAGTAGTGGCTAGGAATGAATCTCCTCCTCATGATTTGCTTCATCTCTCTTAAAGACTCTATGGGTCTCTCCCAATATCTTCTCATTTCCTTGCAGAATTAATCCCACCAAATAATAGCATAGTCACAAAATTTAACGGTTGCAAGTCTTATCTTTTTCTCCTCTGAATAATTGTGACATTCAAAAATAAGATCAACCTTCCTCTTCCATTCAAGGTAGACTTCCGGATCATTTCTTCCTTAGAATGAAGGGATTTTCATTTTTATGCTTCCAACGTTGCGATCAACATCTTCCATACAACCTCTCCTAGCTTGCCTTCTAGGATGTCCAACCAAAGTGATTTGGTCATCCTCTAAGTCATTTCCGCCATCATACTCATCTTGCCCAATTGGTGGTTGTCTCCTTTATCTAAGCACTCCTTATAATTGGTTTAGAATGCCATCATGCTTTTCTAGCCTTTCATTGACTCCTTCTATCATCCTAAACATCCTTTCAAATTATTGTTGCATGGCTTGCAACATTTGGTCATTTGATGATGATGTATTCGTATCCTTTGACATGATTTAAAAACAAGAAATATTAGGATTGATAATAGAAATAAAACCTCACAACACTCCCTCATGTGTTTTACTCAAAATTTTGTATACTCACTCTCGTGTTTGCACTCAAATTTTGGCTTTTACCCACTCTAATAATCTCGCACACTTTTGCCTTTTATTACTCTTAATTTTCTTTGTAGATTCTTAGATGAACTAAGATTCTTAAATCAAGCGAAGTCAAGAATGTAACAATCAATGGAGTGAAAATTTTAGGTATGCCATAAGAAAATAAAAAAGGTAGGCTAAAGAAATAACAAGGACAAATAACAACTAGACACTTTTTTTTAAAATGTAAGAGTTTTTTTTATAATATTCAACTAAAATAAAGAAAAAGATGAAGAAAGAACACTTGATCAAGAACACAAGAAGATAAATCATAAGAATAATGGTAGATAGAAACTTAAGATGAAAAGAAACAAGTTAACAATAATTAAATCACAATTAAAAGGGATACGCAAACCTCAATCTTGAGCCAAAGCTCTGATACCAAAAATGATAGAAATCAATAGATTCATAACTCAAGCTCCCCAATAGTTTCAATACTATGATAAACTTGACGATTAGAATTTATCACCATCCACAATTATGTTATAGGATCATTCAAGAATGGGATAAAAAAGCTATTTTAGATCTTACCAAATTAGAATAAGATCATTAACCCTTCATTCAAGCTCCCCAATAGTTAAAAAGCTATGGTAAACTTGCAATGGAAGGAATTAACACCTTAGACAATTGATTAAAACTTCAATAGACTTTGAAGTCTTCAACATAAGCAAACAAGAATAAGTTTGAAAGATGAAGAAGAAGACAAAGATTTTGGATTTTGACACCACAAACCTTACTAGGCTTGATAAGTCACAAAGTTCATGTAAGAACTTCAAAACAAATTTCTCACCAAAAGAAACTCAATATTTTATATCTCAAATTCAATATGTCTTACAATGAAATGAGGTCTTGTTTATATAGATACAAGACCAAGCTCATACTACTATTCTAAATATGAAAACATAAGATAATTTAACTCCACTAACTTGCAATCATAGCCACTAATTACATAAACTCCCACTAACACACTTTAAATCTCACTAACTTTTAATTATATAAATTCCCACTAACACACTTTGGACCTACTTCCCACTAACACGTTTTAAATACTACTAACTTTTAATTATGTAGATTCCCATTAACACACTTTAAATCCCACTAACTTTTGTTCCCATTAACACACTTTAAATCCCACTAACTTTTAACTATGTAAATTCTCACTAACACACTTTATATTCCACTAACTTTTAATTATATAAATGGCCCTCCAAATTCACTTGTTTTAATATGGTAAACAAGAGTATTTGGGCCTCCCTTATTAATTTTAATTGTACTTGGAAGTTCTTGAGCTTTCCAAACACCTTGAATGAAGATTAACAAGACTTCTTGTAATTTCTTTACTCTTGACCTTGTTATTAGGTCTTATTGAACTTGTAATGGGTCTTGGCTTGCTTGTGGATCATTGGACCTTATTTATAAATCAGTTTTATAAAGTTCTCCGGTTTACTATTTTAATTCTGCTTAAATCTCTCTATTTTATTTTAAGTAGTTTTTGTCTTAGTGCAACGATTTATATTACTATTAAATGGGTATGTTTATAATATAGAAAGTTAAAAAAAATAAAATTAATAAAAAAATAATAATAAATATAAAATGATCAAATGAATAAGAAAAATAAACATAAATAATTGTGAAAAAATTAAAATCTTCATTTAAAATTTTTTATCTTTCATTATCATACAATATTCATTGATCGCAATATAAACAAATTAAAATGAGAACAAGAAATTAAACAGAAAATATGAAAATAAGTATAATAATTTAAATTAAATATGAAATATGAAATATGAAAAAATAATTTTTTTAATTATTTGTGAGTTGTAATATTGCATTTATAAATAGAAAATAGAAAATAAATGTATATTAAATTTTTTAATTTTTATATTTAGAGTGAATTTTATAATTATTTATTAAATGTTTTCAAATGTTAAGTTTCCAATGGCATATAGATAAATTACACATACACATATTTAAAATTTTTAACCTACTAAAAAATAGAAACAATACTTAGTAATAGCAAAATAAAAAAGGAAAAAAAACTAAATGTAAAAAATACAAAAATTTAGTTTGCTATTAATGTCTTTCATTTAAAAGTAAATTGGGTAATAATTATTAACTAATTTTTAATGTTAAAACTAAATAATATTAATAAAAAAAGTAATTCATAAATAAAGTTTTAATCATATCAAAATTTTTTAATTTTGTAACTCAAATCATTTTCTTAGTTACTTATATATTTAACTTTTTTAGATATAAAATATGTCTACAAATTAAATTACTTTACTAATTATTCAAAGGATTAAATATCTCTATTTTATTTTAACTAATTTTTGTCTTAGTGCAACGATTTATATTACTATTAAATGAGTATATTTATAATATAAAAAGTTAAAAAGTAAAATTACTAAAAAATAATAATAAATATAAAATGATCAAATGAATAAGAAAAATAAACACAAATAATTGTGAAAAAATTAAAATCTTCATTTTGAAATTTTTTTCTTTCATTTTCATACAATACACATATTTGTTAATCATTGATCGCAATATAAAAAAATTAAAATAAGAACAATAAATCAAAGATGAAATATGAAAAAATAATTTTTTTAATTATTTGTGAGTTGTAATATTGCATTTATAAATAGAAAATAGAAAATAAATGTACATTAAAATTTTTCAATTTTAATATTTAGAGTGAATTTTATAGCTATTTATTAAATATTTTCAAATGGTAAGTTTCCAATGACATATAGATAGATTACACATACACATATTTAAATTTTTTAACCTACTAAAAAATAGAAATAGTACTTAGTAATAGCAAAATAAAAAAGAAAAAAAAAACTAAATGTAAAAAAGACAAAATTTGATTTGCTATTAATTTTTTTATTTAAAAGTAAACTGGGTAATACTTATTAACTAATTTTTAATGTTAAAACTAAATAATATTAATAAAAAGAAAAATAATTCATAAATAAAGTTTTAATCATATCAAAAAATTTTAATTTTGTAACTCAATCATTTTATTAGTTACTTATATATTTAACATGTTTAGATATAAAATATGTTTACAAATAAATTACTTTACTAATTATTCACAAATTTAAAATCTAAAATATCTATTTAATATAAAATAAAAGTCTACTGTCAGTATTAATATAAATTACACTAAATTTATTATTTGTAAAAAAAATCAATATTTAACTTAAAATAAAAGTTTTTTTTTTTCGATCCAAGTTTTCATATGTATTAGATGTTTAAAATAGTATAACTACTTTTATGTGAACTTATAAAATAAAATATTTTTATTAAAAAAATTACCTCATATATTGTATAAATTTATAAATAATATAGATATAAACATTTTATTTTATTTTTTGTTAAAAAATTTCACCTCTTTTCTAAGTTTCACTAATTGATAATCATGTTATTACTTTTGATTTCCCATCAAGTAATATTCTATATTTTTTTGTCCCAATTAGCTAGTGCATAAGATTAAAAATCGATATGTTCAAACGGATAAGACCAATAAAAGACTTAAATACCAAGGTAAAAATAAATACGAAAGATTAGTCATAATTTATGTGCATTTATTATGGACCTTATAATGATAACTTTATAATTTATATATTTTATTTAAATTTGATAATAAAAATAATAAAAATTATTTTATTTTAGATTAAATCTATATGATTTCTAATTTTAAATTTTAAAATACAAACTCAAATAATTTTCATTAGTTTTAAAATTTTCAAAAATAAAACAAGACTATTTATGTTATTATGTAAAATATATGTCTTTTTTTGTCCAAAAAAAGTTTTCCTTTTATTCAAACTTTTATATATAGTATAGATTATAGCAAAAGAATTTCACCATCTACTTTATCAAAAGTTCAATTTATAACTTTTTTTATGTCTTGAAAAAAATATTTACTGGTTAACTATTCAATATTCGGCATAAACAAGCATTTACTTTACCAACAAGCTAATATATATAAATTGTTAAATTTACCACAATCAATCAGCTTTTCTATTTCAATTTCTTATTTATGTTTTTGTTTGTTTATAAATCAGTTTTTTAGTTTTCAATGAATCTCTACAATGTTTACAGCTCTTCAGTTTACTGTTTTAGTTCTACTTAAATTTCTATTTTTTAATTGATGTTTCATTATTTCAACCCTTCAAAGGCATTTTCAATAAATGAAATCTAGCTATTGTATTCACAACTAATTTAGAAATCTCTGTAGATTTAAATCTCTTGACCTACCAACAATTGTCTATTAAAAGTTCAAAGCTCAAGGTTGGTGTACCTTAAAACACCTAACACATGCATTTTTTATAAATTAAGGGTCAATGGAAACAATATTCTAATTGTTTCATAGTATTAAGTCATAAATTCAATGGTTAAGTGAAATATACCTAAAATAGATAAAAATACTCTCATATCATAACAGTAACCTACCATTTTTTTCATTGATTAACATCATTAGAAACACTTGCTCTATAACTAGACCACTGTGAAACTGGTGTTTATTGACAAACAAAGTTGTGTGCATGTGTAACTATTTTTAAACGGATTATGTTGTCCCTTAATTAATAAGGTCATGGTCATTGTTTTTCGACTTCTAATAATTTATATTTTTTGGATCAAAGATTTCTCCTTAGCTTCTAAATAAAGCTTGAAAATGTTGGTTTTGTAACATAGCATTTGATAATTAGATTGCGCGAGACTATTTGCCTCTGCAATTTGTGGGTTTATTGTTAACCTGGAACAACAGAAATCCACCAACAATACCAACTATCAACTTTTTAAAAAAAAAAGACATTGAAAAGATGCTGATGTGGCAGAAGTATTAAAGTGATGAGACAAAAATACCCTTTGCCACATCAGCATTATTAACGGTGTTAGCCAGATTTTGATTTTTTGCTAACAGTTTGAAGCCCAGGGTATTTATTTGTACTTTTTGAAGCCCAGAAAGTGATTAGGGTTCAAACCACAGGGTATTTATTTGTACTTTTTCCTATTTTATTTTTTCCCCAAAATGAAAAGAAGAAAACCTAAACAACCGGACATCGATCTATTTAATCTTTCATAACTGAAGTTGAAATTAAAGCAAACAAAAAAAAAATTCATTCATTCAATGGCTAATGGAGTCCATAAAAATCTTTGGAAGCCTTTGGAAGCTAGCTTTGTTGCAAGATGAACAAAGGGATTGATATGTCCTAAGAGAGGATAGGGTACCATAATAGCATGAGGCTTTTTTGGTTGATGACTATCCTCCATTTTTAATTTTGAGTATAGCTATATTACGAGTGTTATATTTATAGGCAATAAAATTAATATCATCAAAGAAATATTCGAAAGAATGTTAATTAATTAGTTATATATGTACAATTTTAATCACTTTATTATACTATTTTGGTTTTGTAAACGAAAAATCAATATATAATTTTATTTTTTTAAATATTAGAGATTAAATTCTCGAAATATAAATTATGAAGCTAGAGTAATTTTTTTCTTATATTTAGGCCATCCATATACGGAAACAAAAAGACAATTATTTAACTCATTTAATGTACATGTATGATATTTTATATATGATTGTAATCTATACCATACAATAATGATATATGTAACAGTTTGTAAAAAGATTTTCACATACAATAATACAATAATTTTTTAAAAATGTATACTTTTATCTTTCTATTATGTTTGCTCATGGTACAAAATATTTCAATGGAGGATTTCAATAATATATCGCAAATATTAATACCACTGCCATGACATGTATATTTTTACTATGTGTTATAACTGGTGGAAGAAATAAAGAGGAATTCCAAAATAACGAAGCTAAGGGCTAGGGCTTTGCATCGGGCGAGTCGGCTGGGAAATGGGCAAAATCACGCGGGTTCGGAAGGAGCTCAATATCAACCGAACCATAAGATATTGAATGGAAATTAGTTTGGATCGGTGGCCGAAAATTCTCGGGTTAAATCGGTTCAGTTTGCAGGTTGGACTTTTATGGACTGGACCATAATGAAATAAAAATATTCAATAAAATTATAAGGGCAAAGCCTATTTACAAAATATTTGAGTGAAGCCCATTTACAAATTATAAGGGTCGAAGCCCTTACAAAAAAGACAAGTCCAAGTTCAAAACATATAATTAACGAGTGCTGAGCCCATTTACAAAATATACAAACTATTAATTAGCCTATATAAAATGTACAAAAAAATCAATAGCAGCAAATAGGCTTCAAAAAATATATACCAATGTTGTTGTATGTGAAGTTTATAAGCATCATTTGTCTATTATTGAGTCTGTGGTAAAAAAATATAGGCAGACTTTGAACTAAGTGAGCACCTACAAAAAGTTCCGGTAAAATAAAACAGGAAGTAGCAAGGATTCAAACTCAACTTGCATAGTACTAAAAGAACTTTAAAAAAAATAATAAACTATAAGGCTCAGAGCATATTATTTTCAATTCAAAAGTAATGCAACTCAATTTCTAGTAACAAACTGTAAACCATTTGCTACCAAAAAACACACTGCATGCATTACTTATATCAGAATACTTGGTGGAAGCTTCATCATTGCCTCATACATGAAAGTGCAACATCTAAGGCACCAATTTCATGATAACAAGTTCATAACAGACATGTCAAGTGACCATTCACTGATTAACACAATAGGCACCTTATTTATATAAAACAGAATTAGCCAATAATCATTTGACTAACTCAAGGCACATCTGTTGTGTTAGATCACTCAATCAATGTCAATTATGCTTTGCTACATAGAAATTGGCACAACATAGCATGCACATATATAACAACACATAAACACAAGGTGTAGGCTTCCACCATCTCAGCAAGTTAAATTTCCCATCATCAGATTTCTCCAAGGTTGACTTGCTTAGATATATATCAAGTTCACTTTTTTTTTTTGCTTTCACCAATTCCACTATCCATTTTCTACTGCTTGAATCTATCCTTTAACAACGAAGTGGATTTTGTGCTTAAAGTCACTTGGACATCAGTTAAAGCAACAGAAGATTATCTTGCACCACATAATTTATTTGATGTATAAGAAGCTTGATTTGCAGTGTTATAGTCATCAAAAAGTTCATATAAAAAAGCTTTAACATTTTCAAATAAAATCCTACCCTCAGACTACCCATACATACTGGTAAATGAAAATTCAAGATATTCCAATTTATACCTAGGATCAAGTATGTGTGAAATAAAAATTAAGTAATTCATTTTATTTGCATCTCCATAGTACTTATCCAACTTTGATTTCATTACTTGACCCATTCACCTAACATAAACATAATTAAATTTCATCCAATCATTTAGCAAATAAAACAGGTCAGCAATTTCTGAGAAAAAGGTATTGGAGGTTACATACTGAGAACCAGATGTTCTCAGTGTCATATTGTAAAAATGTTCTAAGAATTTTAGCAAATTCTTGGCACATTGCCAATCTGAATATTCAAGTACATCATCCTCAAGGTCTGACCTTAAAGCATGTTTATTCTCTTCATATTTCTCAAATGTTTTTTCATATTCACATGCATTTTTCAACATCAAGTAGGTGGAATTCCACGTTGTTATGACATCAAGACAAAGAGAACACATTGACTCTACCCCAATCAACTCAGAATACTCTTTAAATTTTCTTAACCTTGCAGGTGAATTTCTGATATACCTAACAACCTCCTTTACCCTTTTAACAGACACATTCATATCCTTTAACCCCTTTGTCACAACTAAATTCAATATATAAGCACAACATCTCATATGAACATACTTTGCTCTCACCCGACTTGCACCTCAACTAATTAACTTCTTTTTAAAAAAGGACATAATAGTATCATTGCTAAATGCATTATCAAGAGTGACTGTGAATACATTTTTAAGACCCCATTCGCTGAGAGAGTTCTCAAGGGCCTTAGCAATATATTCACCCTATGTGAACTAACAGGGACAAAAGAAATTATTTTCTTGTTCAGCTTCCACTCCGTGTCAATGAAATGTATAGTGATGCACATGTAGTTGATTCTTTGGATCGAAGTCTAAGTATTAGTGGTGAGACAGACTCTTTGACATTCAGTTTTAAAAAATTCTTTCAATTTAAGTCTCTCTTCAACATAGATGTTGAAGATATCTCTACTTATGGTCCATCGATATGAGATTTTAAAACGGGGGCATGCTGTACTCATTAGATTCCTAGACCCCTCCCCTTCTATAAAACGAATAGGAAGCTCATCTAAAATACTCATTTTAGCAATAAAATTTCTTATAGCATCCTAGTCAAACTTTCAGGTCCCAACCAAACCCACAGAAGATGCACCCTCTGTTTCAGACCCAACAACAAGTTGAAAAGTTAAAAGTTTTTGTCTATTGGACATGTCATGAGAAATTTTCTTACAAGTCAGAACATGATTCCTAAGTGAAGAATTACCATGCTTACGTGAATCAACACCAAAAGACTTAGCACAATAAATACATTTTGCTCTTACCGAACCATTGCTATCCTTAATTTGCTCGAGATATTCCTATGTAGCTGATTTGGTTTCAATCTGCTTCCATTTTTTGGACTTATTCCCTTTAGCAATAGGTTGCTAAGAAGATGTAACAATTTGTTGCTCCGCATTGGCACGCTACTCCCATGAAGCCTTTTTCGCTTCCACCTCAATATTTTTTGTTACAGGTTCACCAACATCAGTAAGACTGCCACTGGCATTACCTGTTGTGTCTATCTACACAATAATAACAAAACATCATACAAGAAATTTGCTGAGATCATAGCATAGACCACCAGATGAAAGCAAATGAAATTAGGCAACATAAATTGGTTTAAATAAAAGGCATAACATAACATCAAAAATAATAACATATTTTTATAACCAAAAGCCATAATACCCTCTATTTTTTAAGCAAAATCCAATTAATAAAAATATTATTATAAATAAAAAAAATTATTATTATTATATATAATAATTTAATAAAAATAATTATTAAATAAATAAAATATTTATTTCTTTAAATAAATAAATATAATTATTTTATCTCATATATATATATATATATATAATACCCACATAATAATTTTTTCAAAATTATTAACTCAAACAGACCTTATATTTTATATAATAAAAAAGACCCATAACAATTATTATTTCTTAGAAAACCCTTAACCCCAGATCTTATATTTTTTAGAATAAAAAAAATCAAACTTTTTTACACACATAAACATCAAAATATAAAAATTTTTATATAAAAAAAATCAAACTTCTACTAGATTATAAAAATTATTAGTAAATAGTAACACAATTCAAAAGTATACCGATCAATAAGTAATATGTTATAAAAATAGCCCGTCATTAATTAGTAATGAGATAGTTTAACCCAAACAAATTACAGATTTTAGCTTGTTTGTTATCCTGAATGCCTATGACTTAATTTTAATTCAGTAATCAGCTCATAAACCAATATACTTAAAATGTTATATTAAATCATTAAATTTATAATTTATACTATAATATTTTGTATTTGATATATATTATAAATTCAACCGTTGTGGATATAATGTACATGGAGGTACAATTTTTTTTTTCAAATAAATAAATGGCCAAATAATAATTGGAGATGAGGAGAAGATATCAGAGATGCTACAGTATTTGTGAGGGCTTTGACTGTTACGCTGAAGCAGGACAAAAATGATTGTTGAAAAACATATCACTGACAGTTTAATGGGATTGGCTATTAGCCATCTCCTTAATTCAACTAGCTTATATATTCTCTCAAAAAAAAAAAAAAAAAACTAAAACTAGCTTATATATAATCGTAATATTTTATCCCAAAAAATTCAAAATCTTTGTTTAATATTTTCCATTTTCCATCTTCAATGATAAATAGAATTTTTTTTTTATTTTGTGCTGTCCATTATACTGTAGAGTCTCCAAATAAATAGAAAGCAAATTTTTTATCCTCTTAAATTTTGGATGCCAAAATGGTATGAATCCCATATATAAAAGAATTTATTTTTGCTGTAGGTATTATCTCACATCATTTTATGCAAAAAAGAAAGGAATAACTTATGATTTATAATAGAAATATATTATAAAAATAATAATCATTTGTATTAGCTGGTAAAATGAAAATAATTGCATATTATAAGCTCTTTTCACTTAAATAACGTCTAGATTCAAGTTATAATGAATACAATGATATCAGATTAGTTGTTAAAAATCTTTATCATCCTTATAGTTTTGATCAGATTTAACCGAATTAATGAAAGTTTAATAACTCTAAGTAATAGTAATTCAAATAATGAAAAAACTCATAAAAATTACTAAATTATTACAAAATTCGTAGAAAGAAGATATAAATCTCAAAAAAGACACTACATACATACATCAGTGTTATCTTTATAGCATTATTTCCTGGCACATGGAAGGACTACTTGTTTGTGTCCTCATCCTTTTGAATTCTGACCTTCACATCACTAATGAATTGGTTGAAATTTTTTTCTGACGATCCAAGGTTGGATACTGCAGCCTCTAGTTTCTCTTTGAGTTGCTTGACATTGTTCCTCAAGTCATTGGCTGATTTTCCACTCATCAAACTGTTGATCTTTTCAGCAACCTCGTACCTTGTGATTGGCTTATGATCACAGAGATTAAGCCCAATTCTCCAATCATCAACTACTAATTTTCTATTAGTGAATTGATCAGTCAATAGAGGGTAACAAAGCAATGGTACACTACACCATATGCTTTCCAGTATAGAGTTCCATCCACAATGTGTTAGAAACCCTCCAGCCATTGGATGTGAAATCACTAAATTTTGAGAACACCGTGGCACAATCAACCCTTTATCTTTGATCTTATTTTCAAATTCAACGGGTAAAAAATCAGTGTCATCAGAGCTCACAATATCAAGGCGAAGTACCCAAATAAAATTGAGAAAATTTCACTCAATGGCCTAATCAATACATTTAATATCATTAGTGGCTGAAAACTTTTTTTTTTTTTTTTTTTTCAGTTTTGTTTCTTTGACTTTCAATTTTGTTAAGATTTTGAGTCATTTTTGAAAGTTGATGTCCAACTTTGACGTTTTTTTTCTATTTTTATTTTTTTCATCTTTTTATTTTTTTTATTTTTTTAAATATTTATTATTTTTAAAGTCATGTTTAATTTAAGTTTATTATATGTATTTATTTGATTTGTAAATTTTAAATAATTTAATTTTATATTCTAAATAACAATTTTTTAAATTTTAAAACTTACTATTATTTAGAATATAAAAATTAAGCTTATTAAATAAAATTACTCATAGTTTTCAATAATTATTTTTTTCATAATTATTAAGAATTTAGAAATTAAACTAATTAAAATAAAAATTACCCATAGTATTCAATAATTATTTTTTCACTAAAAATAACAAAAAAATTATGAAATATATCAAATAAATTATTTTTTTTATTATTTATACTAATAAAAGTAAAAATTATATTTATGGTCTTAATTTTATTATTAATGATGAAAAAACTAAAAAAAGAATAAAAATCAACAACAATCAACAACTGTAAAATTTTGTTGCTTTTGTTGATTTTAATTGATTTTAGTTGTTTTTGTTGTTTCAGTTGTACGTTTCAATTGTTTTTATTGTTTCTCTTTATTTATATTTATGGATTTTTATTAAAAATAAAAAAATAACAATAAAAATTATGAGATATATAAAAAAATTATTATTTTTATCATTAATACTAATAAAAGTAAATATTTTATTTATAGCCTTTATTTTGTCATTAATAATGAAAAATATAATTTTAAAAAATAAAAAA
The DNA here is from genome assembly GCA_949671775.1 of Mallotus repandus. Lineage (NCBI taxonomy): Eukaryota > Viridiplantae > Streptophyta > Magnoliopsida > Malpighiales > Euphorbiaceae > Mallotus > Mallotus repandus. The sequence continues at coordinate 378 of CATIWM010014732.1, read as the reverse complement.
TCAACAAAAATTAACAACAATCAATAACTGACAATCAACAAAAATAAACAAAAAAAACAACAATCAGCAACTGACAATCAAAAAACAATAAACAAAAATAAAAAAACAATAAACAATTGACAATCAACAACAATCAACAACCATAAAATTTTGTTGATTTTATTTTTTTTCTTGTTTTTCGATTTGTTGATTTTTGTTGATTTTTTATTTTTTCAGTTTTTTTGTTGATATTGCAAATACATCATAAGGATTGTAAACTTATTACATATTGATGATTAATAAGTATCAAATAATTTTTTTTTAAAAAAAAGTTGTTAGACATTTTAATAAACAAATTAAAGTAAAAAAATATAATCCTTATTCTTTAAGAATATAAAA
>CATIWM010014728.1:0-13048 GCA_949671775.1 Mallotus repandus | reverse complement strand
AAAAAAAATATAAAACTACATTCAAATATACAATTTAATCCATGGCATTCCATGAATCTTCATGTATCTTGTTCACCACCACGGATTCAAACCACCCATCCAAAATCATAAACACAAAAAAAAAGAAATAAAGATTAGTAAATAAAAATAAAAATCAAATCAAATCAAATTAGAATTAAATAGAATAAAAAAATCAAATAAAAAAAAAGAGTAGAAAGAACTAATTTGATGGATGCAATATTGATTCCCCTCAGAAGGTGATCACCATTAATGAAAGCATGTGGCTTTGGTTGTGTTTGTCTGTGATTTTGATTTATTTGGATCTGATTCACGGCTAAAACTTGAAAAAAGTACGTAAAAGAAAAGTGGGTGTTTTGGTTGACGGCTAAAAATCAGAAAGAGATGGAGAGAAAAGAAAAGTAAAAAACCCTAGCCTCCCAAAAAAAAAACTTCCTCCCTCCGTGAAAGAAAATCACGTATTTATAAAGACACCATCCTGTAACCCTAAATTGGTTACAGGATAAAAATCAAATAAATTATTTTATTATTTATCTAAAATAAATAAATAAATTTTATCTACACATTTATCTAATAAAATAAAAATAATTATCAAAATAACCTAATCAAAATCTAATAATAAATGGTAAATAAATAAAATATAAACAAAAATAAATTTTTAAAAAAAAAATCGGAAAAAACACATTTCCGATCGAAAATGTGGATTTCCGACAGAAAATCTACATTTCCAGTCGGAAATGTAACAAAAAAAAAGCCAATTGAATTGAGAAAAAAACGGAAGATGGCAATGGCCATCTTCCCCTTTGATGATGAATGGGCCTAACGGCCCATTCATCATTTTCTATTTTTTTTTTTTTTAAAACTTAAAATTTTTTTTTTGAAATTTTAGTTTATATATAAAAAAAGAAAAAATTAATAATAATAATAAGTAAAATAAAAATAAAAATTCCTAAAAATAATTTACAATTTAGTTTAAAACCAATAAATCAAATCCAATAAATTTAATTTCACAACATATTTTCATCATCGGGTCCTCTGTCGCATCCATACTCTAGTCATCCCGAAATTGGGTGCTTACAGGTTTGCCATTTATATAGATTGAATTAATAAATTAAATTAGAAAAATTAAATTAAAAAAATTAAAGGGTTTGAACCTAATTTTTTTACCAAAAATTAAGTTGTATACGTATCTCTTAGAGTTTAGAGAAATCAAAACCTACGTAGTTCTTTTAACTTATTTTTTAAAAAAAATTAGACCCCTTTTTACCTTAAAAATTTAATCACTTCCTATGCCGGAAGTTGAAGTTCCGTTCCTCCATTTTTGTGAAGTCAAATAAATCTTCATTTTCGTCTCTTTCAATTTATTGTCTTTGATGCAGCTCTAGACCAATCATTCATGCATGTTTGTGCCTCCAATAATTCAAAAGCCATAGATGATTGAGTCTCATCCAATATATTTCCTCCCGCACTAAATGTTTATTTAACGGCTACCGTTAAAACTGAACTTGACAAAATTTGTTTAGCAATTAGTGCAATGGTTGAAAATGTATTTTAGTGTTGACTCCATCCTTCAAGGATAGGGAAATCTTTTTCGAATTTGCTATCACCAAACTCAAAAATACTTGTTAAATAGATGTCAAGTTCATGAGATGAATTGAATGATCTTCTAGGCATTTTTTGTTTTTGAAACAAGATACGATCACCCATACTAATTTTCATTTGTTCATCTCCCTCTTGACTACTAGTAAATGAAGAAGAATTAGAAATAGAAGGATGTACAACTAGAAGTTGAAATATTAATATTATATTTATGTTCATTAAATAATTCTACTAATATTCTTCTAACATTATTAATTATTGAATCTATATCAATATCATTATCTTCCATGAGACCTAAACATCAGTAATATGCACTTAAATAGTCATGTAATTATCTATTTTAATTCTAGGATTAAAAACACATGCAACAAGATTAATTAATGGAATAAATTTAAAATAATTTAACCATTTTATTTTCATTATTAAAACTGATTCTTTTAAAGCAATATCATTGTTATATTCTTGCAATGAATCATTCAATTAATAATAAATGAGATGTAGGATAATAAATACCACTTAAAACATATGTTACATCATTAAAGACTTTTAAAATATCTAACAGTTTTGTGCAAATCTCTAAATTTAATGGATATAAATGAAGTTGTGACACATTATTGGAAATGAATGTGCACAATAAATCTCTATATCCATATGATTCATCTAATAATTTATAGGTTGAATTCCAACGAGTCGGAACATCTCTTATGAATTTTTTTTGGTGTTTTACCATTTTCTTTAAAAAAAATTCCCCAAGATTGCATAACTTATGGATGTGTCCAAAGATCTTAAACCATTTTGAACATATAAATTTAAGGGATAAGTATAAAAATCGTCCTTGTGGTTTGGCGATTTTGCACTTCAAGCGTGTGGTTTTTTTCATGATAGGTTAGTTCCCTGTGTCTTATGTCGTTAGCACTTAAAGTCAAAATTGTCACTCTCTGTTAATTTTCGCATACGTGGCCGCTGACATGTACAACACATGCACTTGCATCAGACTAACTTTGCCAGCTGTCATTAGGCAAAAGTGGCAATTTACCCCTTAACTATCAGTCAATGTGCAACTATATTAACTTTTTTTTTACTATTTAGTCCTTTAATTAAAAAAATAAAATTAGATATCAATTATATTTTCCTTTTTTTTTCTTTTTCTCATTTTCAATTAAATTAGATTTATTGTTTTAATTAAAAAACAAAATTATATATCATTTATCTTTTCTTTTTTTCTTTTTCTCATTCTCAATTAAATTAGGTTTATTATTTTAATTAAAAAACAAAATTATACATTAATTATCTTTACCTTTTTTTCTCATTCTTAATTAAATTAAGTTCATTATTTTAATTAAAAACAAAATTATGTATCATTTTTTTTGTCAAACTGATACTTTTATTAACAAAACAAAAGAAGTTGTTATGTGATATTACAAACTGATACCTTTTTTTGGCAATTAACCCAAAATAATAATAACAATTATCTTAATATAAAAACAAAATTAGCACCACTCATCACCACGACTGCCACCATCCATCACCACTGCCACCACTCATCACCACTACCATAACTCATCACCACTGCCATAACTCATCACCACCGCCACAACTCATCACCACCGCCACCGTCCATCACCACTGCCGCCACCAACCACTAGCACACCAAAACCACCATCATTAGCAGCACTAGCCCTACCATCTGAGACCACCACTACCTGAAGGGAAATAAGCATATATGCTTAAACAATCAAGAATAAACAGAGAACAAAATCAAGAGATTGAAATATATGCAACCACTATAAATATAACACAAACAATTCACATTACAATTCTTCTTCTCTAGTTCTTCAAATACTAGGGCATTCTGGAGAGTGCCAGGATGCCATGAAGGTATCAGGGTCAGCATTATCGATACCAGATTCTAGTAATACATCAACTACATAGGAAAATTCCCTGCTCTCTACATCTCTTCCTCTCTCTTCAGAAAATCTGATAAAGCTATTTTCAACATCTTCATCACTTAAGATGAGCATAAATCCTTCTACATATGCTTCTGACTCCAATTTCAGTAGTTGAAGCTGCATCCAAAGTCCTATAACCATAGAAAAACAAAGTCAGAACTTTAGAGACCACCACCACCGTAAAACTTTACCACCCTGAACCATAACTATGGAAATCACTGACATTAAAATTACTATCATCCAAAACCACTATATTACCAAAATTAATACGCCTACCATCATCAATAGCACCACCAACAAAATCAACAACAAAAACACATAAGAAAAAGAAGTAGCAGCACTATAAGCAAAAACAAATAAGAAAAAGAAGTAGCAACACCATAAACATCACCGATGGGGGTGGATAGAGGCAACGATGGAGGTGAACAGAGGCAGTGCTAGTGCAAGTGAGCCGAAGGTAGCACTAGAGAAGGTGGACGGCGGTATGGGAGGACTAAATCCCTAAAATTAAAAATAAAATTTTCTAAATCCCTAAAACATTCAAAACTCTAAAACCTTCATCAAAAAGATATTCAAATAACTAATAAATTATTTGCCAAAACAACCAAAATTAGCATAACCCATAATGATATAAACAATATAAACAATTAGCAAAAAAATCAAGAAATTAGGGTTCTTTGACGCAACTGCAGCAGCAAGCTGCGAGCTTCAGCCACTTGGCAAGCAGCGGTCAATGACGATGAAGCTGGCGGATGGCGATAGGTGGCTGCTGGTGGATGGTGGGCAGCAGTGGTCTGGTCGAAAGAAGGTAAACGATGGTGAGAAGGAAAATTATGTTTTAGGGATTTATAATATTTCGTTTTTAGTTATTTTTTTGTTTTTTACTTTATTTTTTTGTTTTTTACTTTATTAAATATATAAAATGACAGGTGGCAAAGTTAGTCTGACGCAGGTGCAGGTGGTGTACATGTCAGCGGCCATGTATGCAAAAATTAACAGAGAGTAATAGTTTTGACCTTAAGTGCTAACAACATAAGACACAGGGTACCAGACTGTCATAAAAAAAACCACATGGCTCAAAGTGCAAAACCGCCAAACCATAGGGACCTTTTTTGTACGTATCTCTAAATTTAAAACATGACATGCACATTTAACATGAAAAATTTTTCTCCAATATTTGGTTGACAAATCGATTGGAGATCACCAATTGACGCAGTATTTGTCGTCACATTATTAAAAGAAATTGAAAAAAAATTCTTATTAAAGATTCTTCTAAAATATTTTTAATCATTCTTAAAATATTTTTAATCATTCTTAAAATATTATTGGTGGTATGTCAGTCACCTAAATGCAATGATTTTTTTTTTGTAATAACCAATTATTGTCAATCTAATGACAAGTTATTCTCATATATGAGTTATTTTACCGATCACTCTAATTATCAATACAAATGTATACTCGTCCATTAAAATTCATAAATAATTTTTGTAATTCTTTTTTTTTCTTGTTTGTATAAATTAAATAATGCATGTTTTAATGTATTTCTAGGTACACATTTAGCTTATGGATTTAATATTTTTTGATAATATTAATAAAACCTAATTTTTTTACCAAAACTAAAAGATAAATGTTCCATACTTACCATTCTAGCTAATTCTAATTTATTTTGTTCATCTCTATATTTAAATAAATGAGAAAAAGAATAGGATGTCGTGAACTCAAAAATTTGAGTTTCTCTTTGTTCAACACCAACTTATGTTGGATACTTACTCATCAAATGCCTTCTAAATGTAGCATAGCCACCTCAAATTTTAAATTTGTAATGTTGGACATGGTAATTACAAATAACATCATATGTGTCATCCACATTTCTTTTGACACAACTAGTGAGCGTGACAATAAACAAGGCTAGTACACAACTAAGCCTTAAAAGAAAACAAATAAGTTTCAACACAAAAACTTAAAAACAAGATGAGAGAAAATTCTTGTATTATTCAATAGTTTTTATATGAGAGAACAAGCCACCTATTTATAGAATGGCACAACCCATTAACCCTAATTTTAATAGGAAACAAAAATAAAATCCTAGCTAAGGGTAGGAAAACTAAAATGGAAATAAAAATAAAATTATGGCTAAATCTAAAATCTTTCCCTTATTAAATTTAACTAAATAGGAAAACTAAATAATAATAATAATAATAATAATAAAACCCATGTAACCCCACTACGTCATTCTCCTCCACTTGAAAAAAAAACTCGTCCTCGAGTTTATGCTTGAAAATTGAGGTCTTCCATGCCAAACAAATAAATATTTTGAATATCATTGCGCCTTCATGATATAATTGGAGACAAATTCTTCAACTGAAAATTTTTTTTATACTAATGATTTGAAGAAGATGATTAATAGCAATACAATCAAATTTTGTAACCCCAATAAAATCAACATGCTCAAGCTCATAAAAAAAATTAGAATTTTGAATCATTAATTCACCATAAACTTCTTGATTTATCAAAAACTCCACACCACTTTTGTGATCTTCAACCTTTCCATTAATATCTTCTTCTCTTTCTTTGATCATTGGAGTTACTTCTTTCTCTTCTACATCTTCTTCTTTATCTTCAGTAAAATTTTGCACAGAATTAACTTAACATTCCATTGCTAAATCTTCCATTATTTCTTCCTTTATCCCTTTAATTTCAGCATTGACTTCAACATTCTACCTTTTCATCAACTTAACACACTATATCTTCTTGAAGTGAGATGGGCTCTAACGAAAAGAACTCATCTTCTAACAACCACTTCATCATCAAACAAGAATCAACAAGCACTTTTCCTTCTTCCTTTCTTTTTGCTTATAACCTCTTCTACAAAGAATAAACACATCCTCTCAACTTGAAGGTGGCTAACTTCACACGTTCATAATCAGATATTTTCAAATATTCAAAAATTTGATCCATCCCTGAAATTCAATTAACAAAAACATTACCATAAGGATTATCATTATAACAAGGAATTTCTTCCACATAGATTTTATGTCTACATGGTCTTACAGAAACAAATTTGTCAATATGTTGGTCTCGAGCGGCATCATCTCCTGGACTTGGCCTACAGCCAAATTGATTTCTTCAAAGCGTCCCTCAATCCGCAGGAATTTATGATCTCCTCTTTGTTTGAAGACATTAGACACCACCTTTTGATTCTACCATGCAGTTCTCCGGGCTCCCATACTCTGATCATCGTCATGAATGCAATTGCTTACTCTACCGCAGCCACCTAGCATAGAAGTAGGCAATTAATCAGGCTTTGATACCACCTGACGCAATGAGTGAGCGTGAAAATAAATAAGGCTAGTACACAACTAAGTCTTAAAAGAAAACAAACAAGTTTCAACACAGAAACTTTAAAAAAAATGAGAAAATTCTAGTATTATTCAATAGTTTTTATACAAGAGAACAAGCCACCTATTTATAGAGTGGCACAACCCTCTAACCCTAATTTTAATAGGAAACAAAAATAAAATCCTAGCTAAGCTTAGGAAAACTAAAATGGGAATAAAAATAAAATCATGGCTAAATCTAAAATCTTTCCCTTATTAAATTTAACTAAATAGGAAAACTAAATAATAATAATAATAATAATAATAATAATGAAACTTATGTAATCCTACAACGTCATCTTTACCACTTGAAATGAACTTTAAAAACATCTGATTGTGTTTGAGATTTTTCTTCTATACCTTGTTGTGGAATATTTGTTACAAGTTCATCCACACAAGTTTGTTATTCTTGGCTTTATTATGATGGATAATCCTCTTGTAAATTATCGATCATATTCTCATAATAAATAATATTTGGTTGTGATTCATCAAAATAATATGATCTTGATCTTCCACTTCTTCCACTTCCACTTGCCATTTTTTTATAAATAAAATTTGAAAAGTGAATGAAAAAATTTGAGATATATATATATAATTAGGGGGGTGCTACATGTGTTTGGGCCCTCCTTGCAACGGTTGTTGTGGGTGGGGCTTAAATGCAAGCAGCCCCCCTTTAAACAGTCCCTTTATTTTTTTCTTTCTTTCTTTTTTTACGGGTTAGAACCAGAACCGCTGATTCATGGTTTATAGTTGGGTGAAACTAGCCTTGAACTAGTTCCCCCATGGCTTCAAACCAGTTTGAGTTGGTTCCAATTCTGGGCCCAAATTGGCCTATTGCTTGACCCAGTTTAAACTAAAAAACATGATATAAAGTTTGAGATTTACTTTTCTTTTTCGTTTTACCCCATAAAAGGCATATATCCAATCTTTAACGTATAATAAAACTTGAATTGTGTTTGCTCCTAAACATGTATGATGTAAATCAATAACCTTTCTGCATGCACTAAATGCAAACTTTAAAGTTACAGTTGTGATTGGAATTGATAAAACATCAGATGCCATCTTTGATAACACCTTAAACTATAGAGTGTTCATCTTACACCACTTTGATACTTTAAATTTTGAATCATCTTCATAAAGATGAACACCTTCATCTAAATATAAATTTAATTTGGATTTTACTTGTTTATTGATGATTCAACATTTCTTATACGATTGAAAAATTCAGCCCTCCCCTTACTTTTTTCTTTCACCCCAACATCAGAAGATTCGTTTTGATTCTCACTTTGACCTTCTTTTTTACCACTATTTGCTTTATGAGCTTCATGATATTATTTATAAAGTATGCATAAAGTCTCACGAATAATAGTAATATTCTCAATGAAATCAGCTCTAGAATAGATCAAAGGGAAACACCATCAATTAAATGCATCTTATTTCTTGGATTTAAAGTTGTTGCCATATAGATCAACATATTGCAACCACCCCAATACTTGTCGAATTTATCTTTCATATTCTTAAACATTGAATGCATGAAACCATTTTCAGCATAATATTTTTCATCCAACAACTTTTTGACATTATAAAACTTAGGAAGAAACATATTCAATGTTGGACATTCAAAATTTTCAACAATATGTATAATATTATCAAGTTAAACTATACAATTTTAAAAGCATGTAAATCACAAAATTTAGAAAGATTAGTCAAATAAAATAGATAATACATGAAATGATTTTGGTAAATTCATTTAACTCTTTTAGAAAAGAGCAAACTTCAACAACTTCCATCCAATCATCCTCACTAGAAAAAACAAGGAACTTGATTCCCTTAGTGCATATATAGGATAGACATCTTAAACTCTAAGGCAACTGAAAACATAAAGTATGTTGTGCTCCACCATATGTAACAATCAAGAATAACAACTTTGGAGGCAATTGTAATTACTTTACAATTTTTCCAAAAATATTCAGACAACGCTTTGACTATGTTATATGTTTAAGACTTTTCCACACATTTTTAATTATATCTCCAATCTTAGATAACCTAACTTGGACAAGGAAATTTAAAATATGTGCACAACACCTTACAGGAAATAGCTTTTCACCATGAAAATGTTGATTTTTGTAAGAAAGATTATCTTTTAACATTTGGATAGTAACATTATTGTCATATGCATTATCAATTGTCATTGTCCAAATCTTATCATGAATTTTCCATTGAACCAAACACTTACTTAATGCATCATATCACTCCAGAATGAGGTGGCGGTACATCATAAAAATTGAGTATAATTTTGCAATTTTCAATTAGAACTATAAAATGACAAATGACAACCATAGATGAAACCTTTTAATTGGTTGAATTTCATATATCAGTTGTTACACTTACTTTATTTTCATATTTCAATAGTGTGGAAACTTTTTTTTTCTTCACTTTATAACTTACAAAGCAATCTTTTCTCACAATTGCACAACCAACCTTTGGATAATATGGAATTGTAGTCTTCATCAATAAATTAAACACTTCATACTCCACACAAGAAAATAGTAGCTTATGTTCCTTGACCTGATAAATTGTATCAAAGGTTACCAAACTTTAATCTAAATTTCATTTTGATTTCATAACTTTAATTTTTATTTTTTTTATTACAAAACATTAATTTTAATCGCATTAAAAAGTCACCTAAAATTATTTTGGTTAATTTAGATGACAGATAAATTGAAATTGCTACATTATAGTCCAACTCAATAAAAATTATCATGTCATACTACCACATCACCCTTCTTCATAAGATTTCTGATCACGATTTTATAAGGTTGAGTGTATGAAAAAAAAATAAAGTAAAATTATGGTTAATAGTTTTATAAAAAAGATGGTGTGGTAGTATCACAAGGCAATCTTTGTTGAGTTGGACAATGATGTGGTAACTTTGGTGTGCCATGTTATTTAAATTAACCAAAATTATTTTGGATGACTTTTATATATAATTAAAATCAATGTTTTGTAACCAAAAAGATACAAAGTAAAATTATGGAACCAAAATAAAATTTAATGTAAAGTTTGATATCCTCATGTGTAATTAACCTGACCTTGATCATATGAGATAATAACTCTCTGACTATAGCTTGGTCATATTTAAAATTTTGCACTGCAACCTACCGTTTCAAACTAATATATAGTTATGAGAGTAAGTTCCTTTAATGTAACAACTTTATTTGCCTTCTCACATAAATATTGAGATGCCTAAGGTAATGAGAGTAAGTAGCACCATTGATAAGTGCAAATGGGCTTTGCAATGGATGCATTCTACCTTTTATGATTTATAACCCCATGAACACCCGATGTTGCAAATGATGCATTCAAAATCACATTTATTGCATTAAAATCTACAATATTTTTCATTATCGAAATTGTTTGTGAATTTTTTAGGGATAATAGATCAATAAAAGGAGGGTCTGACATTTTATATATCTGAATAAAATTTCAGACTACACATAAAAGTTATAGAACAAGTTGCAACATGAAAGTTCTAGCTGGAACACAATAGTTGCTATAATAGAAATTAAAAAAATAAAGGCATCTTAAGTAGAGCATGAAACATAGCATTTTATTCATAGAAAATTCCAGTACCAAGAAATTTGCTTAAATCAACCTATCCAAACTAAATTAAAAGAGCATAATAGAAAATAAAGGTTAAAGATCACATAGGAGTAGACTATAGCAGTAGAAATTAATAAAGCAAAAGTGAAACATAAACAATAACAGAAACTTCTATTTAGCTTTCTCGAAGAGAACAAACTCGTCCAAACTAAATTAATACTCAAATCTATGGATTCCATCAAAATAACATAAAACACTTAGATACAAGTAAGAAGTTAAGACAACAACGAGCAAAAAAGAGAACGTAATTACCTAAGGAAGAAGGAGGAATAGTTAAGAATCTATTATTTGGTTACAGAGCAAAGGCCAAATAAGTTAAAAAAGAACAAGATGATGATGGCGTTGTTGATGGTGATGGGAATGATAATGATTGATAAAGGTGAAGCTAATGGTGATAGAGGGTGCTGAGATGAGGGTAACATAGGGTGGGAGGTAGACAACTGGTTCCTGAAGAAGTGAAATAAAAATGAGAATAGAGAATTAGGTTACGGGAATTGTTTAGATTTACATCAAAAGTATATAGTCTTAAGCAAAATGATTGTTGTTTATCGCAAGTAAATGAATCGCTCAAATAATATAATGAATTAAAAACAAGTATCGTTCCCACGAAGAATAGTTAATGATTACAATTTTACTTAGTTAATTATTTGTCTAAATAACTCAATGAAAATTTAGAGTTTGAAAGCTTAAATTAAAACTAAATTTAAACCAAAGACTTAAATTAATATTAAACCAATGCAATTTAGTTCAAAGAAATAATTAATGATGAATGCATGTACTAGAAATTCTCTTTTCATTTTGGAGTTTTTGCATTAACATAACAACATTTACTTAACCTAATCTAAATTTATGCATATGATGCTTACTACTAATGATCTTATAACTCTCACTCTCAAGCAATTAAAAGACAATTTAATTAATTTAGTTAATAGCCTAAACTCATGGACTCTCGCCTCGCTAAGTCAAACTAACAAATCTTTAACCAAATTTATGCACAAGGTAATTCATGCAATACTAAGTATTCAAAAGGTCTCTCAACTCAATTGAATTTAATAGACTTTAAAATAAATTCTAAGCATTAATCTCCTCTCGGTCTCATAACAACTTGTGTGAATATTCAAATTAAACTTTAACTACAAAGCATGCATGACCTCTCATCTCAACATACTTTAACCTTAACCAAACATTGAATATCATAAAGCATAAATTTAAAATCCGTATGCAAGAAATTAGACTTTGATTAAGGAAAATCAATTGTTAATACATCCCAAAAACTACTAAGATCCTTCCTAGTACATAATGAAAATCTAAATTATGAATGAATGTTTTGTTTCCACATCTAATGGCCCCTTATATATGGTCATAATTCATCATTTCTTGAATTAGAGGCAAATTAGGTCTTCAAAAGTCCAATCTTAATCAAATTAGGATACCTGCGGCTCTATATCTATAACATAACTTCAATAGAAATTTAGCCTAAGAAGATAATTAAATCAGCTCTAGAGGTCTTCATGAAAGTTGTATATTTTTCTCTTAGCTTTTCATGGCACTTTGAATAACTTCAATCTAAGTTCTGTACAAAATGTTATGCTCAAAATAATTAAACATATAAAGTGAACAACCTATGTAATACTTACTTACATTAAATAAATGTTATGCTCAAAACAATTAAACATATAAAGTGAACAACCTATGCAATACTTACTTGCATTAAATAACTAAGTTATTAAATTTAATCATTTACATGCTCAAATATGCTCCAATTATGCTCACATCTAGATGCATTATAAGTAAAGCTAAGGACTTTGATTGCAAACCTTTGCAAATTTAGAGTTGTAAGAACCATAAGATTTCCACCATTCAGTTGTTAATGTTTGAACACATAATAATTAATAAGCATGTGATATGGTATACTAAATTAATTACCTAAGACCTATCATATTCCTAACTTAATTTTAAAAAAGAATTTTATGATCAAAAGAATAATTTACCTGGAGCTTTTGTCTTTCTATGCCTGATGGCCAATTCCATACCAAATAGTCTTTCCACATTTTGATACAAAAGAAATTTGGTCCATGATTTTGTCTTACTCATAAATGCTTGGAATTAACCTTTGCAAAGCTTTATACAAACCACTCTTAACTTCCACTTCTTGAGAAATATCATTATGTGAACAAAAGAACTCAAGATTCAAATAATATCCCGTTGTATGTAAAGGTCGATGGAGTTGAGACTCCCACCTATCATTAACGATTTTAAAGACTTCATTCTACTTCTCTTTTTTTTCATTAAAAGCTTTTATTGTAACGCCCACATAATACATTTTCATTTATTTGCATAACATGCATATCATATAGTCATGAAAAATAGATGTAATACGTGTGATATTAAGTCCATAATAAGAATTAGAAAGTTAAGGGCTTAAATTGGTTAATGACAAAA
>CATIWM010014708.1:0-11839 GCA_949671775.1 Mallotus repandus | reverse complement strand
TGAAATCAACAAAAATAGCAAAAATACAAGAAAAATAGTGAAAATGCAGAAATAATAATAAAAATTACAGAAATAAAAATAATAAATTAAAATGATGCAAAAACAATAATAAAATGTTAACTTTACACCAAAAATGTCCATTTTTCATATAAAAGAAAAAGGATGGAAAAATACAAAGAATGAAGGCAAACACTCCTGGATTCACCCGAACTGCCCACTTCTCCAACATATTTTATAGCCAAACTTCAAGATTACCACAAAAATCACAACTTTACCAAAATAATAAATATCCATAATAAAATAAATAAAATGCAAAAAAGTGGAAGAAATAAGATGAAAAAGAAGAGAAAAATGCTATTTTTAATTAAAAATGATTAGGAGATCCTCAGAGGGACTAGGTAGTTACCCTTGTAGTGTGCTTTGACTTAGTTGGGGCTCGGTTTGGATTTATCAGTCTAAATCCTAAAAACAAAGAGTGATTTTGGTTAGAGTATTTTGTGGGTAAAATGGGTCTCCAAGTGCCTTAGGGGAGAGAGAGAGAGAGAGAGAGAGAGGAAAAATCATCTAAAGTAGTATGGAAATCTCTCTTTAGGAGAGGATTTCTTGGAAGATGAGCCAAGGCTTCAAAAAAGGTAATTTTTTAGATTTTTATACTCACAAGCCTCTGATCCATGCTCTTGGGTCATTGGACCCACGCTCTTGGGTCATTGGACCCATACACCTGGGTTAAATAACCCACATAGGAGTCTCATGGGTCAAATAACCCATGGGTGTGGGTGGTGACCCACATTCATGGGTTATCAACCCACACTCGTGGGTAGGCCAGGTCTTATGTGGTCATTTTTTGTTCCTTTTTGGTTTCTGGTTTCTTTTTTATTTCTTTTAGGTTTCTACTCAGTCTAAGCATGCCCGGGAATACTCCTGAAGAAGCTTTCCCCTAGTCTGACTGACAGGAATCCTTCATCATTGGATTTTTGAGGAACCGTCAAAGTTTAAGTATTGAAAATAATTTTTTTATTTTTGATAATGCTTTCAAATTGTGTTTAGCTAACCTTAATAGGGTGTTAAAGCATTGTGAAGAGACTAATCTTGTGTTGAACTAGGAGAAATGTCATTTTATGGTGGACGAAGGGATAGTCTTAGGACACAAGATATCAAACAAGGGGATTGAGGTTAATAGAGGTAAAATAAAGATCATTGAGAAGTTGCCACCTTTTACATCAATAAAGGGAGTTAGAGGTTTTTTAAGGCATGCTGATTTTTACCGGCATTTCATTAAAGATTTTTCTCTCATTGCCAAGCTTTTAACTAATTTGATTGATTCAAGATAAGCCTTTTGAATTTGATGATACTTTTTTAAGTGCTTTTAATAGGTTAAAAAAGGAATTGATTTCAGTAGCAATTATTACACCTCCAGATTGGTGTGTACTATTTGAAATCATATATGGTGCAAGTGATCACACAATTGGAGATGTTTTGGGATAAAGAAAGGATAAGAAACTCCATGTCATCTACTATGCGAGTCGAACAGTGGCTGATGCATAGTTAAACTACATTACAACAGAGAAGGAAATGTTAACAGTGGTGTTTGAGGTAGATAAATTTTGTGCTTATCTTCTTGGCTTGAAGGTCATCATTTACACTAACCACTCAGCAATTAAATACCTATATACCTAGAAAATGTCAAACCTCAACTAATCATGTGGGTGTTGTTGCTATAAGAGTTTGACTTGGAAATTAGAGACAATAAAGGTTTAAAAAACTTGGTGGCAAACCATTTATCAAGATTGGAACAAAATGGGAATGACAGTAATTAACTTGTTGTAGATGATAGCTCCCTTGATGAGTTCATTCTAGTCCTGCATCATTTTTTTAACACCTTGGTACGGTGATTTCGCTAATTATTTAACAGGGGGTGTTTTGCCAAATGATTTTTCTTACCAACAAAAGAAAAGGTTTTTGTATAAACAAAATATCTGTGGGAGGAACCATCTCTTTATAAAATTTATGGACATGGGTTAATTAGATGATGCATTCTTAACTCAGAGGTACATGAGGTTCTTTCTTAATGTCATGATTCAACTTATGGAGGGCATTAGGGTGCAATATAATTATATTGTATAATTTCTTAAAAGAATTAATTACAGGTATAAATATTGTAATTATTTAATTATTAATTATAATTTAAAAATATTTATTTAATTATGAACTATAAAAATTAAATACAAATCAACTATCAGTTGATGGGAAAAACTCCAAAATAGAGCAACTATTTTGAAAAAAAAATAGCTATCAACTACTGATTTTGGACTTTTACCAAACACTTGAATTATATCTGATTGAGAAAAAACCTCTATCGACTAAACCAAATACCCCCATACTATCTTTGAATCACTATAGAATATGTGCTTTGCACAGACTGTAAATGATATATATATTTTAAAATATTTAATTAAATAATTTATAAATTAAAACTACAATTTAATTAAGGGAAACTTACTACCACCCTCCTGAGGTTTGACCAAACACACTAATTCGTCCTTGTATTTTTAAAAGTCAATTAGATATCCTTTCAATTTGATTTCGTTAATTATTTCCCCCTCTATTAAATATATTGTTGATTTTTGGAATATACAATTGACTAAATAGAATAATTACTATTAAAATGCTAAAAATTATAAATAATTTCATAAATGCCCTTAAACCCTAAAATTATCACTTCATCTTCTTCTCATTTACACTCCATCTCTCTCACACCTAAACTCATTTTTTTCATCTTTTCATCTAGACTCTATTTCTCTTTCTCACCCAAACCTATTTAGCCATCGCCTACAGCTACCGTTGCTACCACCAGCCACCACCTGATTTCATCATACAAGCCACCCATTGCTGCTACAACCTCTAGCGGTAGCCGCCACCACATAATGTTGTTGTTTGTTACTGCAATGTCCAACCATCGTTGCCATCGCCAGTTGCTACCTCCTCTAGCTCAATGCCATTGCCTCCTCTACTATAGAAACATCAAGATTATATTTGAAATGTGGTGGTGTAGTGATATAATGTAGAGGTTTACTGGTGACTGTGTGCATGATCAATCCCTTTATGTTGACTTTAACAAATAATTCGATTGAACTAATCATGTTTGCTAAATGATTGTAGATAAAGCTTTTCCTTTGAATGACCAAAGCTCTTAAAAGATTATTTCATGTGTCTTCAAAGTCCTTTAGAACATAAAAAAACACCAAGGATGAAACAAAGGTTGTTCAATATCAAATTTAAGCCAATACGAGCCATTTAGTACACATCACGAACAGCTCTTAAGATCAGGATCATGACTTATGAACAGAAGACCAAAGAAGGTTTTTTAATGTAAAAAAGTCTACACCACTCACGATCTGCCCTTACGATCGTGAGTAGATCGTGATAGATAATGCAAACCGTGATGTTGGTGGTCAGCTCGTAAGACCAAAACCATTTTGAAGGCATGAAGGCTTTGGATTGCTCACGAGTTACGGTCACAATTGAGAGGTGATCATGACCATCACACTTAACCATAAGCCTTATGAGTCCTTAAAGCTTTAAAGACCTTGAGCCACTTACGATCTCTAGTCACAATCATGAGCAAATCATGACCTCAACTCGCCCAGTCTCCAATAACTACATCTGACACCAACGACTATAATTTTCTGCCATCATAATCGTAAGCATGCCCTCACGATCGTGAGCAACATTCTTACTGCAAAAAATTGAGTAACATTAATTAGTGGTGAAGCTTAAAGACAAATTAAATGCACTCCAATTGCTAGTTTATGATCTCCAACTACAAATACAAGTGTTGGAGCATCATTCAAAAGTTAGATATATTTTTTTAGTTAAGAAATTTACTCTTAGAATCAATTTTGCATTTAATCTCTTCATCTAACTTCCTTATAATCTTAAACACTCTTTGATAATGGTTTATGTGATAGAATTAAGAATCTTCTTCATTTATTTTCTTGGGATAGAAAAAGGGAAGTGAGGGTCTATTCTTAATTGTATGGTTTAAGTGTTAGCATATTGAAAATACTTAAGGTTTAATTTAAGATGATCCTAAATTCTTAGTTGTAAGATTTGAGTTGAGCCTCAAAACTCAAGTTGTAAAAATCAATCTAAGAAAATAGATTAAAGTGGTTTAAAAACCATAAGTAAGTTTGTTTGATAAACTGAACTCCTTAAACATTTGTGTCTTTACTTCTTGTTCCTTTAATTCCTTCTTAGTTTTTATTTATTATCTTTTAAATTCTTAAAAGCCCTATTCACCCCCTTCACACACACCCCCCCCCCCCCCCCTTCCTCCCTCTAGGGCAATTACAATTGGTATCAGAGCTTGACTTATTGGTATTTAATTACAAGAAGAATACATCATGAGGAGTGAATCTTTAAATTTTTCATCCCTTGGACCCTTCTTTGATGGTTGTGACTATCCACATTAGAAGTTTAAGATGGAGTTATACTTAGATAGTGACCCAATTAAACTTTGGGATGTCCTACTAAAAGGTTGGGAACCACCAAAATCTATAATTGATAGTGTTGAAACAACTTTATCAAGAAGTCAATGGTCAAGTAATCAAAAAGAAGAAAATCACAAGAACAAGAAAGTCATGACTATTTTTCTTACCTCTATATCTAGAGAAGAAGGAGGCAAAGTCTAATATTACCAATCCGCAAAGGAAGTATGGGAGACTCTTGAGAAACACTATGAAGGAAACATACAAGTGAGAAGCAAAAAGGTTTAACTTTATGTATATGAGTATCAACTCTTAAAGATAAAGACTCAAGAATCAACAACGAAGATGAAAAATTGCCTCAGCACCCTTCTTACCACCCTCAAGAAACTTGGAAAACACTTTTACATACTAAGATTCTAAGAATCTTACTTAAGAATGATTAGGAATCTAGAGTTACTTCAATTGAGGAAGCTCATGACCTCTCAACTCATTCCACCGACATCCTCATTAGGAAGCTACTTACACATGAACTTACCCTAAAATAAAAGAAGATGAGAAGGATGAGAAAGAAGAGAAGAAGAAAGCAATTGCTTTGAAGGCTATAGAAGAAGTAAGTGATGAAGAAAGTCTTATTGATTCTAGTGAGGATCATGATGAAATAGAGATGATCACTAGAGGCTTCAAGAAGTTATTAAAAAGAAAAAGCTTCTTAAAGTAAAAGATCACAAGAAGCTTGAAGGCAAGAAGGACAAGAAGGTGACTTGCTATGAATGGAAGAAACTATAACACGTTAGAAATAAGTGCCCAAAGTTAATGTTTAAGTTAAGGGAGCAAAGGACAAAAATCAGGTATTTAAATCTTCATGGAATGACTCCTCTAATTCAGAGAAGGAATCGGAATAACAAGAAGTGGCTAACCTTTACTTCATGGCACTTGAGGACAACAATGAGGTACCATCCACTTCCTACTCTTCTTGTATTGATTGTGATACTAATGATAATAATGATGATGATGAAAGCTCTATTATGATCAAACTCATGTTTAAGTGCAAGAGCTTACTCTTTATGAAAAAGCTCTACAAGTATGAGCTCTTTAATTTATCTAAGGAGTTTGAAACCTTGAAAAATAATTTTTCAAAACTTGTTTTATCAAATGAATAACTTGTTAATGATTTAAAAAGTTTCACTTCCTTGAAGGAGCAACTCAAGAAAGCTAATGATAAAAATCAAAAGCTTTCTAGAGAAGTGTTGGATTTAAAAAACTATATCTTAAAATTCAAAAGGAGTAAAGAGACCTTAAATAGTCTTCTTAAATCCCAAAGATACTATGGGAACACCCATGGACTTGGATATTCCAATGGAACGTCTTATGACTCTTCTCCCTCTACTTCCAAACCCATTAAGACTTAAGCTTTCAAAGTTAAAAAGTATCAAACATCAAGAGTTAATGTTAAGTCTCTTAAAACTTAACAATTCATGACTCAAAGGTTTAAGACATAAGCCAAAAGACCTCAATCTAAGCATGCATTTATGTACACTAGAAATAAATCCAAAAAGCATGCTCCTCAACTCTATAATCCTCAAATTTATGATTGTATGTCTCATATGCATCCTAGGTCACACAACCAACCTAGAAATCCTTCACAAAACTTTCATGCACAATTTGGTAGATACGAACATTATAAGAAAAGTATGCAATACTAATGCTAGACACATCTATGCACCTAGAAGAAAGGTTTGCTAATGTTAGATGTTTTTATTGCATAACCAAAGGTCACACTAGCAATATTTGCTTCTATAGAAGATTACACTTGTAGTTGCTACGTTTGGACTATTTTAAGACTAACCAACCTAGAACAATGAAGGTTTGGGTACAAAAAGATGTTTAAATGTGTTGATTGTA
Organism: Mallotus repandus; assembly: GCA_949671775.1. Taxonomy (NCBI): domain Eukaryota; kingdom Viridiplantae; phylum Streptophyta; class Magnoliopsida; order Malpighiales; family Euphorbiaceae; genus Mallotus; species Mallotus repandus. Next base: position 5,450 of record CATIWM010014708.1, on the reverse strand, counting down.
GGTGTGCTTGAAGTCCAAAAAAGGAAAAAAGCAAATAGTACTTGGATAGTGGATTTTCAAGACACATGACGGGTGACAAGGATCCATTCACTTCCCTTGAAGCTAAAGATGGTGGAAATGTCACTTTTGGAGTCAATGCGAAAGGGAAGATTATTGGAATTGGCAAGATAGGTAACCCTCAAACCTTTTCTATTTATCATTTTTTATTAGTTGATGGCTTTAACATAATCTTCTTAGCATTAGTCAACTATTTGACATGGGAAATGAAGTCACTTTCTATCCTAAAAATTACTTAGTTAGTAGCTTAAAAGATGAAAAAGTAATTTTTAGTGGTAAAAGAGTTGAAAATGACTATATTATTGACTTAAATAAAGTTAATAATAAAGACATTAAACATCTAATGTCTATTTCCCATGACATATGGACTTGGCATAGAAGACTAGGACATGCTAACTTTGAGCTTTTAGATGAACTTAGTAAAAATGAACTTGTGGATGGGTTGCCCAAACTCAAGTTCACAAAGGACAAGACTTGTGATGCTTGTCAAAAGGAGAAACAAACTAAATCATCCTTTAAGCTCAAAAATAATGTGTCAACTTCTAGGCCATTAGAATTAATTCACATGGAATTATTTGGACATATTATAGTTGCTAGCTTAGGTGGAATGCATTATGCATTTGTGCTTATTGATGATCACTTTAGATGTACATGGGTATGCTTCTTAGCTTATAAAAATGATGCTTTTAAAAGTTTTTCAAATTTTTGCAAAAAAAGTTCAAAAAGAAAAAACTTTTTGTATTTCCTCTATTAGTAGTAACCATGGAACCGAATTTGAAAATGAATTTTTCAAAAACTATTGTGATGAAAATGGCATTTTTTTTAACTATTCCTCTCTTAAAACTCCTCAACAAAATGGAGTAGTTAAAAGGAAGAATAGAACCTTGGTGGAGATGGCTAGAACAGTGCTCCATGAATATAGCTTGCCACTATATTTTTGGGCAAAAGCCATCAATATCGCTTGTTATATGACTAATAGAGTTTTCAAATGACCTATTTTAAACAAAACCTCTTATGAGTTTTAGAATAATAGAAAATCCAAGATCTCATTTCTAAGAGTGTTTAGTTGTAAATACTTTATGTTAAGGATAACCTTGAAAATTTTGATTCCAAACGTGATGAAGGAACTTTCCTAGGCTATTCCACCTTAAGCAAAGCTTATAGAATCTTTAACAAAAGAAATATAATGGTTGAAGAGTCGATGCTTGTTGTATTTGATAAATCTAGCCTACTAGATCCTAAAAAGTATGTTGTTAGTATTGACAATGTAGTAGAGGGCTTTCTGGAGATGAGCCTTCAAAAAAAGGATACCAATAAACCCTTAAAGATTGATGATCCCAATAAGAAAGAGGATGATGAGGTACCTCAACTCACCTTGAAGGATGAAGTACCAAAGGAGTGGCAATTCAAGAAAGCTCACCTAATAAATCTCACCATTAGTGAAACTTTAAAGGGGGTATCCACTATATCTCACTTTAAATCTCTCGTTAATTTAGGCTTTTTCTCTCAAATTGAGCCTAAAAATATTGATGATGCTTTATGTGATGAATTTTGGGTCCTTGCTATGCAAGAAGAGCTCTATCAATTTGAGAGAAATAAAGTGTAAAATTTAGTTCCTAGACTTAAGCATCATCCTATTATAGGCACCAAATGGGTATTTAGAAATAAGATGAATGAACAAGACATCATAACTAGGAATAAAGTAGGTTAGTAGCTAAATTTATAATCAAGAGGAAGACATTGATTATAATGAAATCTTTTCCCCCATTACAAGGTTAGAAGCTATTATGATGCTACTTACATTTGCATCTTTTATGAATTTTAAACTCTATCAAATGGATGTGAAAAGTGCTTTTCTAAATGGTTTTATACAAGAGGAGCTATATGTTAGGCAATCTTCGAGTTTTAAAAACTTTGACTTTCCAAACCATGTTTTTAAACTTTCAAAAGCTTTATATGAATTGAAACAAACTCTTAAAGCATGGTATGAAAGGTTGAACAACTTTTTTTTAGAGAAAGGGTTCTCTAAAGGAAAAGTTGACACAGTTTTGTTCATAAAGAAATCCAAAAATGATTTGTTAATAGTTCAAATAGATGTAGATGACATTATTTTTAGAGCTACTAATCATTCTTTGTGTGAGGAATTCTCTAAGCTTATGCAATGTGAATTCGAAATGAGTTTGATAAGAGAACTCAAATTCTTTCTTGGTCTCCAAATCAAGCAAAGTGAAGATAGAATCTTTATCAATCAAGCAAAGTACAAAAGGGACATCCTTAAGAAGTTTGGCTTGGATGGAACAAAGGCAAGAAAGTCTCTAATGAGCACCACAACCAAACTTTGCAAGGATGAAAGTGGAAAGCCAATTGATGAGAAGAGATTTAGAAGTATAATCGAATCCCTTCTTTATCTTACCACAAGTAGACCCAATATTATGTTTGCTACTTGTTTGTGTGCTAGATTTCAATCTTGTCCTAAGGAGTCTCATCTAAATACGATTAAAAGAATCTTTAAGTATCTTATAGGAAGCCTGCATTAAGGACTCTAGTATCCTAGGAGTGATTCCTTTGACATTGTCAGTTATTCGGATATAGACATTACTGGTAGTTTACTAGATAGAAAGAGCACTTTTAGTTTCCTTGTCCATGGTTGAAGCCAAATAAATGGCGGCTAGTTGTTGTTGCTTACAAGTTTTAAGGCAAAAATAACAACTTAATGACTTTGGCATTAAGATTGATCACATTTTTATCAATGTGACAACACAAGTGCAATTAACCTTAGTAAGAACCCTATCCAACACTATAGGACTAAAAATATGGACATTAGGCAGTATTTTTTGTGTGATCATGTTTAAATGGTGATATATCATTCATTTTTGTTGATACTAACAATCAACTTGCGTATCTTCACTAAACCTCTCAATGAGGAGAGGTTAAACTACATTAAGTAAGAACTTAGTATGTTACATGGATCTAGCTTATGTTAATACTTGCATTTACTTAGAAATTATTCATTTGAATTAAGGTGCTATATATTTCAATATTATGTGTTGTGATATGTGCTCATTCATGCTTTTTTTTCTTTATTAATCTTGCAAATTAACAATTGAACTTTGAAATTAAATTTAAAAGATTAATTATTAATCATGCAAATATTAAAAAGTCCCTTAATAATCCTTGACCTTTACAAAATCAAAAGTGATTGCAAATATTCCTTTGGTAAGTGCAAAAATTACCTTTTTTTAATATTTTTATTTTGTCAATTTGGTCAAGAAGGACCTAATTGTCACATTTTTTAAATTTGTTTGGACTTGATTGTAAATTTTTTAAAATTTCAAGGATTATCCTGCACTTGGCTCACGACCGTTATAGCTATAAATGAGGATCGTGACACTTGTAATGCTTAGATCTTGAGCTCCTCATGGTCCTTGCTCATGACCGTGAGATGGTGTCATGAGGGCTTCTCACAATCGTGGGCAGAGTCCTAACAAACCTAAGAAACCATTTTTGTAACTTTTAATGCACAATCACACCTCTTTAAGAGTTTACGACTCTAGACTTCTAACCATTGATTTATTCCTTATCTAATGGCCAAATTGAATCTTTTTGTTTATAAATACCTTGTTTTTCATCTCTGTTCTTACTTTGCTAACATATGCCCTAAATCCTCATTTATTCTGTCTATATCACTTCCATTCTTCCTTACTTTCTTTCTTCAACTCTTATTACATCTTCCTTCTTTCAATGGCTCTAAAGAAATCCACAAAAAGCCAAAGAATAAGCTAATAGACTCTATCCTCTTCCTAAGCAAGAAGAGCCATAAAAGAATAACCTAAGAAGAACCCTCTTTTGTCTTACTTCTCAACCAAAATCCATAATTGATCAAATGCTTTTTCAAGAAGAAAGCTCATTCCCTCACACTACATGTCTAAGGTAGCTCCTGAAAAACTTGAGTGCTATGATCAAGTGAAGAACCTTTTTGAAAAAATCGATATGTTTGAATTTGTTTTCACTCCTTTTAAAACGACTTCCTTTCTTTCCTCTCTTCTTTTTATCTTCAAACTCACCATATTGATGAGCAAAATCCTTGGTATAGTATAAGATTTAGGCTTGAGGGAAGGGATAGATTTCTTTCTAAAGAAGATTTCAACACTCTTTTCAATTTTCCTTACAAAGGACTCAAACAATTAAACACTCTTTGGACCCCTCACTTTTTTTGGGTTTTATATATCAAACCAAATATGAATCAATTCATTGTCAGTCATTTTAAACCCTCCTCTTTCTCTAGTACATACATCACTATATCACCTATTCTTTTCATGCTTGGGGGCTTAGCAATGATGCAATATCCTTTGATAATCTCTTTCTCCTTTATTGCATTTATGACAATATAGAGATTGAATTAGGGAGATGGTTACAATTGAGGCCATGACTAGTGAGTGATAGTGTTAGTGGGAGTATTTGTGTTAGAGGAATAATCTCTAGGATTGCTAGCCACTTCAACATCGACATTGACACTCAAGACTCCATCCCCTATACTCTTCTTAATGAAACATTTCTCAAAAATTCTAAATAATTGAAGAAAGTAAGAGAGCAATATTTATGGAAGGATGAAAATGAAATCATTGATGAGGAGTTAGAGCAAGACCTTGAACATATTAAAACAAATGGAACTTTTAGGCTTGACAATATAGAACTTGGTGAAGAGCAAACATAATCTAATGCTCAAGCACAAGCACCTCCAATAACTTAAAGTAAGAGAACTAGAGGCCCCTCCACCTCTCAAAGCATTGATGAAGAACCGCTTGGGTTGGACACTTCTTTGATGGAATGTCCATAGTGGAATCAAACTTCAACAATCGCTTTGATCAAGTTGATGCTCGATTTAATCATTTTGATTATCGCATGGACTATGTAGAGCATAATCTTTACTAACTTTATGCATATTATAACCTTCATTGCTATTGGCCTTCTCCTCCAACTCACATTTCACATCTTCCTTAACAAAGCCCTCCTTTTGTGGATGCTCAAAAGGGAGAAGCACAAGAGGATTCTCAAGACATTGATCCTATCATTTAGTTTCTTTATTTTTCTTTTTTAGTAGTTATATTTTATGTTTTATTCTTATCTTTTACGTTTCATTTTCTTTTGATGGACTACATCTTTCCATTTCTTGATTTATCAATGAAATTATCTTTATGTGCTTCATTATTTCATTTCTCTTTTTGATCTTTGACAAAGGGAGAGAAATATAGCAATGTGTAATTTGTTCATATACTCGTGCATATAGTTAAAATATAAGTTCACATTGTTAATGTTTACTTGTATGCTTATTCACAAATGAATTTAACTTCAAGTCACCTATGCACACCTTGAGGGGGAGCGCACATACATCT